>JASDQU010309416.1:47360-60078 GCA_032191745.1 Picea mariana
CTAGAAGGAAGCACCAACTCCCTGGTTTCTCTAGCACCAACTAGAAGGAAGCACCAACTCCTTGTGTTCAAGCACCCACTTGAACCTTTGAGGACACCAGTCCTCCCGAGCACCTCCCAACCACCCTGGTATATAAATTCCTTGTTACTAAAACTCATTACAGTGATATAAATTTATTCAATGGCTTACCAGCCTTGTCGTTGTTTTGTTACACTACTCTATTCTGTCTGCATCAGTGTCTTCTGCACACCCCTTGCACTTTCTGTTCTTCTGCCTTTTATACTCTCTGCACCATATCCCTTCAATGCAACCTTCCTCTGCTGTGCATTTCTACACCTGTGCTCTGCCTCCTTGCTCACCCTTGAATCCTTCCACACGACAACAACCCTAATCTCTTCTTTGTTCCACATTCTTATAGTCTCTGTTATCTTTCTGCATGTAATATTCGCAATGCCTCTTCATACTAACTCCACGCCAAATTCCTCCACAACTTGAGTGCTTTGTCTAATCATCATTGTGACTCTTCAGCTTCTCTGGTCGTTTGAGACTCTGTCTTCTCTATGACAGTTGAGCTCACCTTCTTTGCTCCAGTTACAGGCTTCAATGCTCATCCAGCTGTCAATCGCCTCCACGAACATCTTCATCCCTCTTCAAGATTCCATGAGACTCTTAACCTCCTCTGTCAATCATCCCGAAGTGTCTTCGAGTCCTCTGGAAGAAACCATCAATGGTTTCTGGAAGTTACACTATGTCGTGTTACAGTATCCCTCCTATATTGTTCAAATTCACCTGCATCGTTGGATTGATTCCAAGGGATCTTGCATTCATTTCGGCATTCGGCAATTCGGCATTCGGTAATTCGGCATTGTGTGACCATGTGTGTCGACATTCCTAGTCGCGATCCCCGAAAAGGAGCTTGGTTGCTCTAGCTCTTTCCTCCATCTCTCGCTGATGTGACCAAGGGCTGTGACCATAGCCTTATGCATGAGGCACTTTCATGATTTCACATTTTTTGAATCTGGAGATGAGACATCTCGACTCTCCAAGTCGCGATCCCCGAAACCCTGAAATGGTGTGGGATCAACGGTCCCGATCAACACTTGATCTGACGGCTCAGATCATTTCGCGATTTCGACATTCTTGATGTTCAGTGTTCTTGTCACTTTAAAGCCCCGATCCGTGAAACTCTGAAATGGAGTCGGATCAATGGTCCATATCACACCTTGATCTGACGGCTCAGATTAAGTCGCGATTTTGCATATCGCGATTTCGACATTCTTGATGTTCAGTGTTCTTGTCATTTCAAAGTCCCAATCCGCAAAACTCCGAAATGGAGTCGGATCAACGGTCCAGATCACACCTTGATCTAATGGCTCATATTAAGTCGCAATTTTGCATATCGCGATTTCGACATTATTGATGTTCAGTGTTCTTGTCACTTCAAATTCCCGATCCGTGAAACTCCGAAATGGAGTCGGATCAACGGTCCAGATCACATCTTGATCTGACAGCTGCGATTAAGTCGCAATTTCGCATATCACGATTTTGGGATTCCTGTGGTTGTTATTCTTTGACATCTCCAACTCTCGATCAGCGAAACTCCGAAGTGGATTGGGATCAACGGTCCAGATCAAACCTTGATCTGACAGCTCAGATTAAATCGCGATTCTGCATATCATGATTTCAAGATTCTTGTGGTTATTATTCTTTGACATCTCCAACTATCGATTAGAGAAACTCCGAAGTGGACTGGGATCAACGGTCTAGATCAAACCTTGATCTGACGGCTCAGATTAAGTCGTGATTTCGCATATCGCAATTTCGAGAGGTTAGGGAACCCCGTTCCTTTGACTCTCCAGTCAGCGAACTGACGATCTTTCCCCATGTGTCCTGCCTGATGATGGATGGTCCTCCTTCATTTGGGATTTTGTGAGCCCTCTACTCCTTTCACTTTAAAGAACGTGCAGGTTCTCCTTGATCCGACGATGATCGGATCCCGGGCTTGGATTTAATGCCTGAGATCTATCCTCCTCTTCAGCGCGCTCTTCTTGTCTACATTGAGATCTGACAGCCATCGGGAATTCTGAATTGTTGATCCAACGATCACAATTGCTGCTCTTCCCCGATTATCACTGCGTTGTTGATCATTGTTGCTATACTCAAGCCATCATCGTTGTTGTACTTGCCATCAATGACAAGCATACGCTGCATGTAAAACATGCCAACACTATCTTACTTGACATGGATCTTTGTATGTCAGCATTTATACTTTGAGTCATTAGAATTCTGATAATGGGAATGCCTACCTCAGTGATGATATATTATTATACTGTATTTCCTTGTTTGTTGGCAAGTTTCCGACTGACTGTTCCTTGTTCCCTGCGCACACTCGACAAAGTATTTCAGCTATCACTCTATTCTAACATCATACGTTGGGGGCTCTCTGTTACACATTATTTTTGTCATCCTTATGACCGTTAATGATGTAAACCTATATGTTGCCTTCAGAGGGGTCAGTGGCCTGAATTCCTAAAGAAAGAAGGGAGAAGAACTTTTCCTGAGAGAAGAAGTTGTATTTTCCTTTGTAAAAACCCTATTTTGGAGGATTTCCATAGGCTGCTCTATATTAGGGTTTGGAAATGCTTGATTTTCACAGGCTGCACTATAGCCAGGGTGCGGAATTTCTGCAAGCTACACTATAGCTAGGGTGCGACGGCCTTCGTACTTGGGAAAAATGAGCATTTTCTCGATGCTTCTAGAAGGAGAAGCTTCTATGGTGAGGTGGCCTCCAAATGGTTTGGATCTTACTCGCTTTCATGATTTAGTGGGATCGTTCTAACCTCCTCACCTTATCCTCTTCAGCTTATAAAAGGAGAGGAGATCTCATGGAGAAAGTTAGTTGTTTTGGCTTGAGATTGTTAGCTTGGTTAAATTGGCTTTGAGCTTTTCTTTGTCAAGATAGATTGTCAGTAGCTATCAGATTCATGGTTTCAGAATCCTCTGAGCAAGAAGTGTGTGGGAATCAAGGAACTGTTGGAAGGAACCTTACGACATCAAGGCATTTGGTTGTAGTCTTTCTTCCTATTATTTAATACAATACAGTGGCATGCTTCTTTCCCATAGAATTATCTTATTTTATTGCATAATTCCTTGATCATATGCATAGGTTATCATTGAATATACTCTCTTTGCTTTCACTTTGGTTGGTTTCTGTCTCACTGCAGGGTTGGTATCACAAGAGCACCGGAGCGAAACAGGAACAACAAAGACATAAGGAAGTGACATTTAAAGGTATGTCCCTCGTATTTTGTTTAGTATTAAATTCGATGATTAGAGCCTAGGGAAAGCGTCATGTCCTGTTTTGTTTTGTTCTAGATCTAGGTGGACCTAGGGAGATTAGTTTATGTCCGCATTTACCGATTTATCCTATAACAGTAGGGCCACGTTTCATCCTTCCAGTGGTGACACATGTCACTTCCTGGTTGGTCCACGTCATTTGTACGGAATCTGCCAACTATATTGCCACGTCAGTTGTACGGTCGTACATCATGTACAGTCAGCTGCCATGTGGCACTGTATGAAATGTACAGTCAACATTTTTTTTATGTTTGCAAAACGAACAAAACGTTATATGAGGAGAATACGGCGTCTGCTTGAGCCCGTTCAAGTTGTGTTGGGTTCGTATCGACAAGGCCTACGCACACGTTCGCTTTGAATCCATTCTGAGAACATTGATTTTTAGGCCTTTCTGAGCCCCATCAAGCTCCCGGATCTGAATCTGGATCAGTGGAAAAGGGTGGCAAAAGATAATAAAGGAAAACAGAATGAGGAGGCTTCATAAGAATTGGAACAATAGATCCAACTTATGCAGGAAAAATTCCAAATTATGACTATGCAAAAAGTAGAATACAGCCAGAACTTGGGAGTGGAGAACCAGAAGCTGCAACAATAATTGAACAAGGAAAGAAAATATCTGCATGAGAAGATTGAACATGTGGAAATTGTGGAAGAAACAGTCAAAACAATAGCTAAAGTGTCTATAGAGATGTTGGAATTCACACCACTAGCTAGGACATATACATTGTTCCTAAAATAACAGTGGCATAAAAATTAGATTGCACACCTGGCTAAATTTGTGAAATTCAACCTTGATACCCCCAAAGATTCTTTGGATGCATATCATGACTACAATATGGAGGAAAGAGCTAAACTATGTGAATTATACATGTATAACCTCATATTGTCACACCCCTACAACTGGAATCCAAATCCATACGTGGGGGATGTCCAATTGATAGCCTTTGCATCATGGCTAAGGCATGAGGAAATGAGGGCAGAAGAATTCAACAATTATAAGGAAGAAGAACAAAAAACACCCTTATGGATTAGACTTGAGTCTTCCAGGCCTAAATATGTCATAAATAGCCATCATAGCCTCTCTTTGGATAAGGATGTATCTCCATGATGGACATCCAAACAAAGGGAAGCAATATCCCATCTTGATGACTCACTCAGATTATTGGGAGAGGAAGCAACAGAGGCCTACCACATTAGGTGTCACTCCTTGCCTCATGATTTGTAGATAAGAGAACCTCACTCTCCCAATACCTTTCAAATTTCCCTCCTAAGGACACCCTCGTACAAAGAAACTTTGAGGAAAATGAAGATTAAATGGATTGGGTTAAGGATGATCCCACCACTTCTTCTCCTTGCAGCACCTATGTCTAATCTCAATTCAGAAAAGGAAGAAGAAAAATGGGCTATCATTGTGAAGGATAAAGGATACCATGATTAGCAAGCTATCACCATATATGTGGCTTGGGATATGAGGCAAGAATTTAGTAAGTAGCAACAGGTTGGTGAACAACAACATTTTGTTGCGTAGCAACAAGGAATTGAGCAGCAACAGGGTGATGAACAGCGGGAAAATGTTGAACAACAACATCTTAGTGAGCAACAGCAAGGTACACAACAATAACAGTAGTAGTAAGGATAGAAACACCATTTTTTATTGCACAAAGGGTGTGTAAAAGTTCAGTTGGGGGGTTGATGATGAGCCCCATTATTGTCCATTCTAAAGGCTCATATTTGACATATTTTTCCACCATAAAATGACTTAATGTTTGTTTTAGACCATATTTAATAGTCAGTCATGGATATTTTGTATATTTCTTGATGAATGTATGATTGAGGTGGATTTTTGTGTACAATATACCTTTTTTCACTAATGATTTTGTCAAAAAAATATATAAAGGTCAAACTACATGAATCAAGGGCATCAACCTCCTAGAAATAGGGGATTTTGTCTCCCTCAAAGAGTTCCAGCCGAAGATCAAGAGAAATTGTCCCTACCTACCTCTATGAGCGCTCCTTGTGCATTAATGACCACTTATGATCAGTAGCAGTTGAATATACAAGTGAAAAGGGATGAGATCCCTCATTTACCCATTTCTCTCCTTAATTTGGGAAAGGAGATCAAACTCTCTAGAGATATATAGACCTCTAGCCTAGGAGAACGACATAAAGAATTTTAGAGAAGTATTGTGTGGAGATTTTGTGAAGACTTGTATTGAGAACTCGGAGCTTTCCTGCTTTTGATGCATTATTGATATTTATGAAATAAAGATGGTTTTTCTTTCAGTCTATTGAAGTTTATTTTAGGCTCCTTGTGCTTCTTGGGTAGGGCCCATCCAAGAGGGCTCAAGGACCATGTTACCATTTCTGTAGTTTTCATGCATGTTTAGATAGTATTTTATTCTCTTTGAAGTTTAATATAGCTTTGCATAATTAATTCTAGTTTTTGTCAAAGTTATCACAGGTTATCTAGTCACAGCAGGCAACCTATAGAAATGTTCAATAGCCTCTTGGAGCACTCCTAGGTGCCTCTTGATCTGGATTTTATGAGTAGAACGAAATGACTACATATGATTAACAAATGCTTAACACAAAATAACAGAGATACAGTAAAACTCGTTTTCTATTCAATAAGTAAATAAGCTGAAACTGTAAAATGCAACGGAAAACAAGCTTGTTGGAATGGTGGTGGCTTATCTCTGAGGAGAGATGTGACGGTTGCGCTCATTCGCAAGAAGATAATTACAATGAGGATCTAAAGGCATTTTTACAATAAACAAGAGTTTCAAAAACCCTAGACATCCAAAAACCTAACCCTAGGAGATGAAGCGCCAAAAGTCATGTGGGCCCCGTTTGGGTAAGTCAATACATCAACTTCTCGGGGTCGTAACTATTGCATACGATATTCAATTTAGGCATACGATAGCCCATTGGAAAGATCTATCCTAGGACTACAACAGTTGCCAAAATTTTCATGAAGAAAGTTTGCAATTGCAACATACCCAAAAAAACGTCGTTTAGGGCCTCAAAACGGCTCTGGAAATTCACAACCCGAAAAAACTACTAAAAATAGTAAATTACGAAAATTGCCATAAAGTTGTTTTGAGCCAGCTAGAAAAGGTGGGTGGCCACCGATATCTTCTTGGATCAATCCTCCCTCCTTAGGAAGAAATGGTCTCCATTGCTTTGAGTTCCCCCATCAGATGAGGAAATTTCTGCTGAATTTGGNTGCCCTGCTTTGATCACTCGATAAAAATGGATGCTTTGTTGTCGAGTGCCCTTGATCTATGTGTCCACAATATGATCATTGGATGCCTGTTGTATGCAATCAGGGTTGAGCTCTACTGGTGTCAGTTGTTCTGTTACGTTTGAGGTGTTCAATAATGGTGGGAAATAAGGCCGAAGGAGGTCCATGTTGAACACTGGGTGCAGGCCAAGGAAAGGAGGAATGTTGAGCTCAAAATAATTATCCCCCATAGCGTCGGTGATGGTGTATGGCCCATAACGGAGTGGGTGAAGCTTCCGATGGAGTCTTGTAAGGCGTTATTTCTACAAGTGCAACCAAACTTTGTTGCCCACCTGAAACTTATGTGGCACCCAATGTTTATCATGGCACTGCTTGTACTTGTCATTAGACTTATGTAGGATATCATGAACCTGTTGGTGGATGTGCTGGATCTGCTCAATGAACCAGGTGTCTTTGTCAGCTTCAGTTGGAGTAGGAGATGAGTCGGTCGAGGTGATCGCAAGGGGAAGTGAAACATCTATGGGACCCAATGGTTGTAATCCCAACCCCACCTAAAAGGGGTTGTGGTCGGTTGAGCTACGCAGAGCTCCGTTGTAGCTATTTTGTACATAGGGAAGACTCTCATCCCATGTGCGAGGTTGCTTGGAATTATACATGCGCAGTATATGCACGATCATTCGATTTACGACCTCGGTTTGGCAATCTGTCTGGGGGTGGAAGTCCATGGATTTGGTGAGCTTGGTGTCCAGTAGTGACCAGAGGCTCGACCAGAATGTGCTGAGAAATCGACTATCCAGATCTAAGACAATGGTTTTTGGGATCCCAAAATGTACCCAAACTCGTTCAAAGAAGATCTTGGCAGTGGCTTCTGCTATGATGTTGTTCTTCCAGGCAACCAGAATTGTCATCTTAGAAAAGCAATCAACAACCACAAAAACATAGTCATGTCCCCGCTTGGTGGATGAGAGGCCCGACATGTAGTCCATTGAGATGGATTCCCATGGTCTGACAGGAGTAGGAAGACGGGTGTAGAGTCCTTGTTTCTTAGTGGTCATTTTGGCAATAGCGCAGGCAGTGCAAGACCTGATATACTTGTTGACCTCCTGTCGAAGTTTCAGCCAGTAGAAATGTTTCTGTAGCATCTTCGTTGTCTTTTTGATGCCGAAGTGTCCTACCACTCGACTATAGTGGGATTCCCATATCAGCTTCACTCGCTCGATTGATGGAACGCAGATATGGCCCAAACGACACAACAACTCATCTTGAAGATGGAAATTATCGACAATTGCGTTTGCACCCAACATTTGGTAGGTGGTGGCGAAGTATAGGTATGTCTCATAGAGTTGGGGCCATCCAGAGGTCTCATGGCCGCAAGAGTCTAGCACCGTGGTGAGTGTCGCGACTGGCGGTCTACTGAGGCATTCAGCGACGCGGTTGGTGCTTCATGTTTTATACTTGATGTTGAGGTGGAATTGTTGTAAGTATGTGGACCATTTTTTATGGCGTTCATTCTGTAATTTTCCTTGTTCTGCATGAACTGTAGTGGCTTGTTATCAGTGTGGATGACTGTCTCCCTCCCAAGAATGTAATGTCTCCATTGGCGGAAGGCTTGCACAATGGAGTGCATTTATTTCTCGTAAGTAGGGTACTTACAGATAGCATCTAATAGTGTCTCACTATGATAGGCCATGGGGTGGGCGTGATTAGTGAGAACGGTGCCCACAGCATAGTCTGAAGCATCTGTCTCGATCTCAAAGGGTTGTTGCAGGTCTGGTAGTGAAAGTACTGGGGCTGAGTACAAACGCTTCTTCAAATCATCAAATGCTTGTTGTTGGGACTGGCCCCACGCAAATTTTTCCTTACCACCACCCCTAGTTATTTGGCTGAGGGCCCATGCAATATGGGAGAATCCCAACACGAACTTGCAGTAGAAATTGGCAACGCCCAAGAAGCTCTGAAGCTCAGTGAGTGTGGTTGGGGCTGGCTAGTCACAGATGACTTGGATCTTGGTTGGATCCACATGTATGCTATGCCAATCAACAATGTATCCCAGGTAATGGACCTTGTCCATGCCAAAGGAGCATTTTTCCAAGTTGGCGTATAGCTTGTGCTGCCATAGGGTGTGCAGAACCTGGTGAATATGCTGCAAGTGTTCTGCCCAAGACTTGTTGTAAATGAGAATGTCATCCAGATACACCACTACAAAATTATTGGTGAATGGTTGCAAGATATCATCCATCATCCTCATGAAAGTGGTTGGAGCATTTGTCAAACCAAAGGGCATGACCAACCATTCAAAAAGGCCTTCTTTTGACTTGAAGGCGGTCTTCCATACATCTGTATGTTCTATCAGGACCTGGTGGTAGCCAAACTTAAGATCATTCTTACTGAAGTAATTGGCCCCCATGAGTTGATCGAGGAGGTCGTCGATTCGAGGAATTGGGTACCAGTTTCTGACTGTGATTTTATTCAGGGCTCGGTAATCAATGCAGAGTCGCCAGGTTCCATCTTTCTTCTATACCAGCATGATTGGGCTCCCGCAAGGTGATGAGCTGGGACGGATGTGCCCCTCATGGAGCGGTTCTTGGATCTGTCTCTTGATCTCCTCATTCTCTAACATAGAGTGGAAATAGACTAGCCCATTGGGAAACGGTACACCGGGGGTCATATCGATGGGGTGCTTGACCTGACAGTGCAGAGGTACCCCGGTAGGTGAGGAGAAGATATCCGAGTATTCTTCGACTGATTCTGCGTCAATGATTCATCTTCTACTTTCTGGCTCTGACTCAGATTCAGAACCCGCATCTAATTCAGAGGCTTTCACTTCGGCCACCAGTGACTACTTTGAGCAGCAGTCAGCAATGTTATGCCAAGGGCTCTTATGGAAGTCGCACCACTTCCCGGTACCTTTCTTTGTCTTTCTACTACCCCTCTTTGCTTATGGCATGGATTGGTTGTCCCGATATTGTCCATCTTTGCTCTGTCCTTTGTTCTGTGGGTTGGGGCCACCCTTTCCTGTTTTTTGCTGTGACGGATTCTCAAGCCCAAATTGTTGCGTCTTTTGTTTGACCTTATGCTCGATTTTGACAACATATCGGTAGGCCGCGCCCAAGGACGAGATGTCCAGAAATTTCATTTTGGTCTGGATGTATCTATGCAGAGCACCATGATATTTGAGCACCATATGTCGCTCTGAATCTTTGATACCCATCTTGGTTCGCAAAGTATGGAAGATATTTGTGAACTCTAGCACTACTTGGTCTCTTTCTTGCCGCAGTGTGGTCCATTTGGTATACAAGTTGTCATAACTTCAAACATGGTAGTATTGTTCCTTAATAGAATCCCTGAAGGATTCCCAGGTGGTCGTGACTATAAATAACGAGGTTTCCTCTGTTTCCTTTTGCTCACGGAAAGTTTCCCACCAATCTTTGACATGGGGAACAACTTTGAGGAGCGCAAAAGTAATTTTTTCTCTATTCAAAAAGTTATGGACAGAAAAATAGGCTTCTAGTAGATTCAACCACTTGTCTACACCGTCTGCCTCTATCTGACCTTCAAATATAGAAATATCAAAGTTTTTTTGTACCTTGAAGGGGGCGGCGCCTCCGCTCGAAGAAGATGCATCGCCTGTTGGTAGTCGCCGAAGGATTTGCGCGAAACTATCCATCATCTCTTTCCTCTATTGTGTGATGGATTCCTCAAGCAACATTTTGAAAGCATCTCCTATCCCGTCATCTTTCTTTCCATGAGAGGTCGCTTGGGCGTGCGAGAGCTTTGGTCCTCAAGAGAAACAAGCTCGAGACATAATTCTTTGTACTCTGACCTCGTTGGGGACATGCATTAAGATGACAAGGAGAAGACCGCTCTGATACCACTGATCCGGATTTTATGAGCAGAACGAAATGACTACATATTATTAACAGATGTTTAACACAAAATAACAGAGCTACAGTAAAAATGGTTTTCTATTCAATAAGGAAATAAGTTGAAACTGTAAAATGCAGCGGAAAACAAGCTTGCTGGAATGGTGGCGGCTTATCTCTGAGGAGAGATGTGACAGTTGCTCTCATTCGCAAGAAGATAATTACATGAGGCTCTAAAGGCCTTTTTACAATAAACAGGAGTTTCAAAAACCCTAGACATCCAAAAACCTAACCCTAGGAGATGAAGCGCCAAAAATCATGTGGACCCCATTTGGGTAAGTCAGTACATCAACTTCTCAGGGTCGTAACTTTTGCATACGATCTCTATTTTAGGCGTATGATATCTCGTTGGAAAGATATATCTGAGGAATACAACAGTTTCCAAAATTTCAATACGAGATATTTTGACTACAACATACCCCCAAAAAACATCGTTTAGGGCCTCAAAACAGCTTCGGAAGTTCAGGACCCGAAAAACTGCTAAAAATAGTAAATTATGAAAATTGCCAGAAAGTTGTTTTGAGCTAGCTAGAATAGGTGGGTGGCCACCGATATCCACATTTATCACTTCCCAAGGCCAAGAACCTCATATTCATTTCATTTATTTATAGTCTATCTTTGTTCATGCTTTTAAAGACTTGCACTGCCTTTTTATACTCCAGTTTGCTTCTTGTAGGAGTTTCCTATAGAAACTGCACAGTTCCTGTAGAAATATCATGTAGGTTTGTTTCATATTCATATTTTCACTTAGATTAATATTACTTTCACAAAAGCATCAATAAACAATAAAAATTCATTTATCTTACGATTGATCAAAGAGTTAGAAAAAATAGCATGTTGTATTCATGCATTAGTGTAGCTTTACTTCTATTGCAGTTTCCTGTCATAACTTAGATTGAATTCATCTTCTTACCTTCGATCAAATATTCTTGCTTCAGTAATCTTTACTGCAGTTAGAATAAGTTATTTTCATGCAATCTAGATTAGTTGTACTTTCATATTGATTTTCCTTGAAGCAATAATTTAGACCTGCTTCTTGTTATTTTATTTTTCTGCACATTTTTAGTCGTTGATCAGTTTTAGACCTTTTGCTACCGACTAGTGCATATTGCATACATAGTGCATAACACCTCTTAAGTTTGTACGAACCCCGTGTTGACAAGTAAAGTAGAACCATCAACATGATATCACCCTTTTTAGGTTTTTTCTTTATGTAATTTTTATATTTGCAAGTTGTAAGAGAAAATAAAGGGGGTCAATCCTATTTTAATTTCTTGTTGACAATTTTATGTGGAAAAATTGGTTTAGATGGCATTATATAAATAGAGGACCATCTAATTTAATTTTCAAAACTCATCACTTGAGAATTACATACTTTAGGACTGAAATTTCATCGCTCTTGGGCAATTCGTTATCTCTTGTTTTCTTCATCATTATGGATGCTACACTTGTCTATTGGTGGAATAAAGGATAGATATTTCGCTTGGTGGTGTTCCTTGGAATTTTTTGGATGATATCTTGGTAGTAAGGGTATGTTTCATTCTATCTCTTGGATTGGTGAGTAATTTTCTACAATTTATTGTCATTTTACGTGTTCATATTCAAGAAATATATCTAAAATCCTTGGAGGAGTAAAATGGCTTACACCCTCCACCAAGGTTTAATCTTATTTGTCATTGAAAGGCTACAAGGGTTGCTTCATGGAGTAATAAGGTTTACATCATTGTTGCAAGGCTTGGCTAGGGCTTGTTTTCTCTAGGACATAAGAAGGTCTACACCACTAGAGAAATCATCAAAATCCTAGTTTATCATGGATTTTAAGCTAGACGATTCTTAAGGATTATTGGTGGGTTTTATAAGGGTTTAACTCTCAACAAAGATATATTCTTCCTCTTTGTTTAAATTGTATTCCAAGAAAGAGACTCCATTCACCCAATAATAAGGCACTAATCTTTGCATTGGAGATTGAATATTGTTGCATTGGTAAACGTGCATTTTGAGATATTGAATTGTTCAATTTTGGATCTAAATTTTACATGATTTAAGCTATATTGTGCCATAGGGGCATCTTAATTTGCTAAGTGATTGAGTTGTTGTTACAAACGTTAAGCTACATCTAATAGGGCTGCAACAAACTCACTTTCTCTTACTGTTTATTCACTTTTCTACCGTTGAAATTCACTTGCAAGCTGTG
>JASDQU010309416.1:68150-90695 GCA_032191745.1 Picea mariana
GACATCTACATGGGTCTCAGGCCCTGATTCAGCACACGCGGCGCATATCTGAGCTTCTGAGGGCCCAGGGTTAGAATCACCCTTTGTGGGTTTGTCATATTTATCTTCCCCAACGGAGAAGGATCTGGTGAAAGCTCTTTTAGATGTTACAGGAGAAGTCGGTCTCCCTCAGTTCCTTAGAGCGATAGGAACCCCCTTTTTTCTCCCCATTGTTCACTACTCTGGTTGGAGAACAAGTTTATGTTACATCGTCTTGGTCACATCCTTGGAGTGTTTTTCCCTTTGAGTTTAGGTCCTTTCCTACTAAAAAGGATGGAGGGTTTTCACAATGTGGTAGTGGTATCATCACGTCATTGATTGTGTCATAAGACATTAGCAGAGGTCATGAACTAGAAGGTATAGAGAAGAAGAGGGATAGTTAAGTAGGTGAGGAGGATTCAGATTGGGGCGTAGCCACGAGCTTTGAATTGAAGGATAGCTTTTGATTCAGGCGTAGAAGGAATAAATGCATTAAATTCAAGGGGAAATCGATTAAGATATTGTTGGGTAAAGACATATAGATGAACAAGGTTGTGGAGATGGCCAATATGGAAGTAGTGGGAAGGGCTCTTGGAAGGCGCTTCACAGTGAAAAGCTTGAAGAAATGGTTGGTAAAAAATTGGCTAAATCAGTTGCGGTAGTCTCCAACCGTGATTTCCCTATATGGGGGATGGCTTGCTTTCCTTTTTCAAAACCTCAAGCATGCTAAATGGGTTTTAAGGAAGAACTAGAGTATTAAATCCACCACATTTTTTCTTCAGATGTGGACTCCCTTGTTCAATTCCAAATGTGAGAGATTTGACCAAATCCCAATTTGGGTGCACTTGTCAGGTCTTCCAATGGAATTTTCAAGGACGTAGGGGATTCTCTAGGAGAATATATGGAAGTGGATAGGTCCTTTCAGGAATCGGGTTCAATGTTGGTTAAATGTTGGCTAAATGTTGGTTTCCAATATTTTAGTTACATTGGATGTCCGCAAAGGGTTGGCAGAAGAATTGTCGTTCGCAAGGGGCTGTGGGGTTCATGTCCAAAGACTTGATTATGAAGGGATTCCCTTCTGATGTAGGTGATGTCATCAATATGGGAACCATGTAGAGAAGTTCCACCTTCCTATGAACTTATATTCTATATGAAAAGGGGACTCTCCCACAAAGCATAGATCTACACCTCCTATTGACTATGTCATTGAAGCCCAGGCACAAAAATTTGGTAGGCCGAGTAGTGAAAAAGTATAGCAAGGGGAGATTTGGGAAGAGCAGGAGGTGCATGGGAAGCGAGACTTCCCCTTGTCAGTGGAAAATTATCATTCCATTATTCTAGTACAATAGAAGATGTCCACTCCCCAAGCAGAGTCAAATATGAATCCAGAGTATTGTGGAAAGACTATAAAGTTTGGTAATACCCTATTTAAATTTCCTAGTAAATTTTGTAACTATGGTGGTTAAGGAGTGTATCGGGGCTCTCAAAATCTATCCCTATCATCTGTTGGTCATCCTATTTATCTCTTCCTCAGTTGAAATTGGTTTCATGTCCTAGTTTTCAAGAGGGAGCGAGATAAGCATCGTCAATTGTTTATGTTGACTCAAAATCCTCTATGGATTCGGAGGGCGTTGTAATTAGATACAATCTTAGGCTCCACTTGAACTTGGAGAAGAATGAACCACCCATGGAATATAGGGGTCTTATTCCCAAATCTGTAAGTAACTTTGGCGGGAAGGGTAGTGTAATGTCCCCCAACTTAACCAAGGAACATTACTAAGCAGAAAAACACATAAAAGAAAATGTATTTTGCTAATCAAATCTTGTAGATTACTAGCTACGATTTTAACTCATATTCCACTAATTTCTTATACCCATAATCAAATACATCTATAGTACTATAAATTACCATGAATGTAGCTAATAAATCATTCACAACAACAATTAACCATTCACATATACAAAGTTAAGCAGGGCAATAAAATTCATGGAATAACTCAGCAAATAGACAAACACTTATCTTTATAAAACGTGTGTGCAACCAACTACTTTGGAAGGACGTTCCACCCAACCATAGACCTGATGTTTTAAATATCAATAGAAATTCACCCTCGAGCTGGGGCTAGGAATCCACAAAATAAGGGTTCCTCTCAGAGTGCCTCACAGCTCCATATCACACAACCCATTAGTTTTCTCCTACATCTATCCTGAATTTCCTCCAACTCTCTTCCTCTTGACCTTCCCAACCCAAGGAATGTACCCCATCACTACTCTTAGCCCATAGGGCATAAAATTTGTTTATCAAGGTCTCTTTGGAACCGGTAGCTATGAATATCTCAGCTAGGAACTCAAGGGAACTCACTACTAGGAAAAACACCAATAACAATAGCAACAACAACTTATTGATATAGTGCAACTCACTCGAGATTTCACTCTTCAGACCTGACAACCTGGCTCCTTAATTTTCAACTCCAAAATGCTCCTAAATTTCTCTAGTGTGCTCTAGAATTATCCCATCCTTATTGTTTCATCTCCCAAGCTCTTCTCCCTTGTTTTCTCTTGTTGTTCATGTCAAAACTCCATGTCTAAAAATTGTCTGTAACATCCCATACGGATTTCCTCTATCTTTCCAAACCATTGACTGCTCACGTTTCCCAATGTTGATTGTACTTCATCCCCATGCTCTCCAATAACCATGGGATGTGACTCTCACACCCACCCTATGGAAGATATTCAATGATTGGGCTCTCATACACTAAACTAGAAATTAGAATTTTTCCCCAAATGATAGTAAAATTCAGAAATGTGGGTTTGAATTAATACACATAAATCAATTCCCATTTGGACCCCTCTTGGACACTCTCTAGGAATTCCCCTCACTTGTGGATTAATCAACCCTCATATCTATTATTGGAGTCTCCGCTCAATGGCTGGTGTTTTGTAGCTATTGATGTTAGGTAGCGTTCTGAGGGTCTGGATGTGGTTTAGAACACCATATCTATTAAGGTCTCAAATTATTGGGGCATTGATTCAGGTATGGGTCTTGAGATCCAATCAGTGGAACTTGGGATGGAGTTTTTCCTTTTAAACATATATGCACCTTATATGAACAGAGTTCATTTATGGGATGCTTTGTTTCATTAATCATTTTTCTCATCGTATTTTGTGATCGTAGAGGGGGATTTGAATTTTTCTCTGGCTGCTGCTGAAATTTCGGCGCCTAAAGCGAGGCCAGACCCTTTATCTGGGTATTTCCTTCACCAACTGGATGAGCAAGGGTTTCTTAATCTGGAGCCGGTAAAGCTTAAACCTTCCTGAAGGAAAAAATGAGTGGGAGAGGATTAGATTGCAAAGAGATTAGACAGATTCTTAGTCTCGGAAAAGATGCTTGACGGGCCGGTTGAGATTAGACAGTGGGTCGAAAGTGGAGGGGAATTAGACCACTTCCAAATATTTCTAGATATAATGGGAAGAGTTCATAATATAGCTAGCCCTTTTAATTTCAACTCATCATGGTTAAAAGAGGAAAGATTCATGTCCTTGGTTAGAGATAACTCTGCTCCATTTGATCAGTCTTTTCATGATTCTACTGCAACACAGTTTGTTGCAAACCTCAAGAAGGTCAAGCGGGAAATAGTAGCTTGGCCACAACTGAAATGTCTTAGGGATGAACAAGAGTTAAAAATAGTAGAAGAAAATCTTCAGTCGATTTATGAAGCATAAGATGGTGGTTATACATCACAGGACTCGAAAGAGGCCCTTCATAGTCTGGAAAGTTAAAGGAGGTAGCTATTAGATGAGAAGGCAGCAGCCTGGAGGTTGAAGAGTCGGAAAATATGGGTCAAATGTGGGGATGAGAACAACAATTTTTTTCAGGCTTATGCAAAAGGGCATAGTTTTGGAAATACCATTTGGTTTTTAAATGATAAGGATGGAACCCCAGTTTCTACCTTTGACAGAATGGCCAATCTTGGGAAAAGACACTTTCAATCTCTTTTCAAAGTTGAAGAAGGGACATCTATTGCTGAAGTAATTAGAGTCGCATAGTTTTTTCCAAGATTTGTGAATGAATAAGAGAACATATCTTTGATGGAGGAAGTCTCGAAAGAAGAACTTAAATAATTCCTCCACAACTTCCAGAAATACAAGAGCCCTGGGCGGAACGGATGACCAGTGGAGTTCTTCCTCAGTTTCTACAATCTCTTGGGATAGGATCTACTAAGGGTGATAGAGGATTCTAGGGGCACTGGTAGGATGACTACAAGTTTCAACTCTACCTTCTTATCCCTAATCCCAAAATCAAACAACCCTCAATCTCTTCATGAATTCAGGCCTATATAATTATGTAATTGAATATACAATATAGTTGTGAAAGTGATAGCATGGCGAGTCAAGGCCATCTTATCCAAACCAATATCAAGTGAACAATTTGGTTTTTTGGAAGGGAGACAAATTCATGAGGCTATTGGAGTATCCCAAGAGGGCCTTCACAGCATAAAGACCATGAAGTTAAAGGGAGTTGTGTTAAAAATGGACCTTTCAAAATCTTATGATAGAGTAATATGGCTCTACATTAGATTCCTTCTGACCCATCTGGGATTTGAGGTTCCTTTCATAAACTGGGTAATGAGTTGTATTAGTATTGATTCCTTTGCAGTTCTGATCAACAGTTCAACATCACATTTCTTCCATGCAGGAAGGGGTCTATGTTAAGCATGTTCATTGTCCTCTATCTTATTTTTGCTAGTGGTAGAAGGTCTCAGACGGGCGATAGGAGCAACCAAGATATCATGGATTTTCAATGGTATAATGATATCACCTACCTTTAAAATAACACATCTCCTTTTTGTGGATGACATTTTGATTTTTTGTGATAGATACCAAAGAGACGTGGAAAGTCTATCTAGTATTTTGGGGCTTTTCAGTCGTGCAAAGGGTATGAAAATCAATGTAAGGAAGTTTACATTGTCTTATCAATTGTTAGAAGTAGCAGAGGTCTAGTACTACCAAGACTTGTTTCCTTATGAAGTTAGAGGATTTGATCAAGGATTGAAGTATCTAGGTTTCAATATAAATCCAAATTTATACAAGAAAGTATATTGGACATGGTTAGTTGGTAAATTGGGAAAAAGGTTGAAAGTTTGGAGTTTCTGGTGGTTTTCTAGGGCAGGGAGATTAGTTTTGGTAAAATTTGTATCTGAATCTATTCCAATATATTGGATGTCCCTTGCATGGATTCCAAAAGGGACCCTGGAAATAGCTTGAAGGTTGTGTTTCAAATTCTTGTGGGGTGGACCCACAGACCATTTTTTTCTTCCCTAGGTGAGATGGGACCGAATCACCACTCCAAAACGCCTTGGGGGATGGGGACTTAAGAATATATTCCTCTTCTCTTCGGCCTTAGTGGAAAAATGTGTGTGGAGGCTACTAACTAGGAAGAGCTTATGGATAGATGTAGTTGAACAAAAATATATGGGTCCAAAATCCATTGAAGATTGGATCTGAAATCCCAACAAAGCACGATCCAACAAATCTATTATTTGGAACGTGGTTTTAAATTCCTTTCTCGTCATTGGAAATGATTTTTCATTGAGGATTGGGAGTCGAAATCGGGTAAGAATTGGATTTTATTCGTGGTCTAGATGTAACCAAAATCATATTCTGTAAAATGTCGTCATTGAGCACCTCCAGGATCAAGGTCGAGTGACTCTAGATTAGATGGCAGACCCCCATCATACAATCATCTAGTATCAAGGATGGCTCTTAGTTGAGCAGTTGGGATTAGAGGGCGATAATGTTCGGATATGGGATGCATATACTAGTTCCCTAATATTTTCACTCATTAGACTGTAGGACAAGAAAGATGATTTAATTTGGAACCACCTATCCTCCAAAGGCTAGTTACATTCAACTAAATATTGATATTCACCAGCGTGACTAAAAATGGTGGTGGAAGGGTCTGTGGAAATAAAAATGTCCATCCAAGTCACGTCTCTTCATGTGGTGTGTTATGGGGAATATATTTCCTACTTGGGATAATATGCAGAAGAGGAATAAAGTGGGACCTGAGTGGTGTGAGCTCTGCAAGTCTAACAAATAATCGGCCATACATTTATTCATGAAGTACCCCTTCACCCAGGAGGTATGAAAAAAATGCTCAAAGCTCTTGGGATTTTTCTGTCAATGGTTAGGATATAGTATGAAAGAGGAATGGTGGAAATGGTTGTACAACCGTTTAGTGAGACCATGCATAGCTCTTCCTCTAATTATTGTATGGGGAATTTGGTTCGCCCACAATCAAGCAATTTTTCAGGACAAGCTTTTGACACATGAGGTAAAACTTCCCAAGGAGTTTGCGTTCTATCGTTTTTCCCTCAGGAAAAAGGATCAGAAGGGACCTGCAAGGTCCAGCTAGAACAAATTCACAAATGTAAGCCTTGGGGTTTTTTTTATGGAGCCTTACAAGGTGAAAATCCTATTTGTTGCAGAGGAGCACTGTTATTTTTAAGTGAAAACCATTATTTCAAAATGCAAATGGGATTGGGAGGAGGTTCAAACAATTATGTTGAATCGATGGCTCTCAAATTGCTCATTATTTTCTCCTTGGAAAAAGGATGTAAAGATTTAAATGTTTTGGATACTCTATGCTTGCTATAAACTAGACAACGAGGACTCAACGGTGTCACAATTTGAGACTAGTACCACTGATGGAGGAATTTTTTAACTGGAAAGAAAACTCTCATAGTTTGTCTTGTCGACGTGTCTATAGGGAATGGAATGTAGAAGTGGATCGCAAGTATAAAGTAGGTTTACATATGGATTATGGGGAATGGATCACAAATGAATATAGTGAAGGGAACCATTTTGAATATTACCATAGACCTTTTCATGAAGAAATGGAGGGACAAGCATGAAGTGGATTTTCAATAAACACAACACTTTTTCTACTTTTTTTGTCATTGTTACAGGGAACAGTTATAGTTTTTTTGGTTCTAATCATATTAAAAAAACACTTATGACTGAACACATGCTTTTTAATTTATATATAGACATATTATACTATGGCTGAAAGCCAGATCCTATTTTTGAAACGAGATTGTGGGCTTGCCATTTTCGAATGCATATAAAAAATATACATCTATAGAATGTAATTTTATTCACCATTGTTTAAATAAAATAAAATAAAAATTTCCGAGGAAGAAAAAAAAACAAGGTAGTGTTTCTATAATGGCATGTGAGTTGGAGGCATGTGATCCAAATACATATGCAAATGCACATGGTTGACCTAAATGGGAGAATGTTATGGCTAATGAGAATTATTCCTTAATGAAGAATTCCACATGGATTTTAGTTCCATGATCATGAAGAAGTAATCTAGTGAAATGTTGATTGGTTTACAAGACCAAATCCACATCTAAAGGCGTTGTTGAAATACATAAATCTTGTTTGGTAGCCAAGGTTTTTTCTCAACAATAAGGCATTGACTATACTCAGACCTCTGCTCTAGTTTCAAGGATGCACTCTGTTTGAGTGATTCTTTCACTTGCTTCTCACTTTATATGGGAAGTACATCAGATGGATGTCAAAAGTACTTTTCTACATGGTGATCTCACTTAAGATATTTATTTGGAGAAATTCCCTAGTTTTGAGAAGGATGGCAATATTGTGTGTTGACTGAAGGAATCCTTGTATGGATTAAAATAGGCCCTCGGGGCATGGTATGAGAAGATTGACTATGCTTTCCTCAATCTCAATTTGAAACACTATGAATCAGATCACAGTATCTATGTATTTCATGTAAACGATGAAACATTATTTATCTCATTTGGCATGGACGGCTTAGTCATTACTAGAAGAAATGCTAATTTAATTTGGGGTTTGAAGAAATTGTTAGTAGATACATTTCAGATGAATGACCTTGACATGTTGCATTTTTGGGGGGTATCCAACTCTTACAAATGGATGTTGGTATATTTATTTCTCAACCTAAATATGTGCTAAATATTTTATAGAAGTTCAGAATGGAAGACTATAAACCTTGTGCTACACCTTAACAATCGTGAATAAAGCTAACGGAATATGATTCTCCAAAATTAAATGCTACACTCTATTGGCGAGTTGTTGGTAACCTTATTTATTTAACTCAAAGTTGACTTTATATTTCATTAGTGTCAGTGTCATTTCTTGGTTTAAGCAAGATCCACGAGAAAGTCACATTAAAGCCACAAAGAGAATTGTTTGTTATATCAAGGGAACTTGCCATCTTGGTATAAAGTATTGTAGTAACAAAGTGAACAAGTTAGTTGGTTGCACCAACCTAGATTGGGTTGGAGATGACGATGATAGGAAGTTTACATATGGTTATGTGTTTTGACTTGGCTCTAGACCTATTGTTTGGTATTGTAAAAAGCAAAAGGTGGCTTCTTTATTGACCATGGAAGAAAAATATCATGGTGTAGTGCAACTTGGCACAGAGGTGATATCAAATCAACATCTCATGGGAAAACTTAGCTTTCTAATTGAGCCATCGAATATCGTATATTATGATAATCAAAGTGTGATACAAGTTGAAAAAAATCATGTCGCATATAGAAAAATGATGAATGTGGAGCTTCATGCTCATTATTTGAGAAAATTAGTATAATAAAATGTTGTATATATTATTTATTGTAGGATAGATGATCAGATCGTACATATCTTTACGAAGTCTATGTTGGAAGCTATTTTTGTGAAACTTTGGGTTGTGCTTCGGGTTTAGGAAGTTGTAATTATGGGGGGGTGTTCAAAGGTAATTTCGTCTTATGAATATCTAGAGTGTTGTGTTGATGGGGGGTGTTGGAACAACAAGCTATGTATGTTCATCAAACTTGTAAATATTCTAGAGACAGCCAGTCAAGAGTCAATAGTCGACTATAAGATTCGACTGAGTGGTCGACTAAAGGATCGACTGGATGGTCGACTGGGCATTCGACTAGTTGGGAAGTTAGAACATAATATTAAACTAGTGCACAAAACAAGGAAAAATTTAAGGAGGTTGTTCTAAGCCCTGACCAATCTATGTGGATGTATTAATATGTATATGTATTTTGATGTGCGTGTGTGTGTGTGTGTGTTCTAAGCCCTGACCAGTCTATGTGAACCTTTTCTTCCTCACTTCAAGGGAGTTGGTTACATATTATTTATATATAAGATGGCCCTATGGGTTGATCAAAGTATTGAGTAGTGAACATGTGTGTAGTGTATTGTATTGTAATATTCCCACTAAATGTTTTTTTTTTTTTTTTTCACTTAATTTAGCAGTGTAGACATTTCATCAAACAATTTGCATTCAAACTTCCTAACAAACAGTTCTTACATATTTCTAATATTTGTTGTAAATTACAATGAATCACCAATATCGAGGATCAAAAATATTTATTGCATTAAAAATTTCGGACATCCAACTATATCAAAAAATACTAGCAAATAGTACAGTAGAAAATAATGAAGAACCCGGTATGTATTCATGTAGATAACCTCAACAAATACTGAAATATATATGCTTGGAAGTTATAATGTGTATGCAGCAACTCTCCGTTGAAGCGTATAGGCATGTGGGTGAAGAAATCGGCCTAGTAGAATATACATTACAACTCATAAATAGTCGTAGTCTTGTAAGTGGCAATAGCCTTTGAATATGCAGTCCAAACTTTCCAAAATCGGCCCTCCTCTAAAAAAATTGATCCTATCCTAGAGTGCTCGGCCCCTACAATAAATGAAATCATCCAGTGAGCAATGGGAAATCATCCCTAGCATGAAACGCGACCCATATTCAAGAGACGCATCCCTTCTACACCAAAATGTTTCCCATCATTGATATAACTCACCCGACAAGAGTAAATCGACCCCACAATGAATAACTTAGCCCCCTTTTATCAGAAATTCACCTAGATAGCGACGAAATTAGTCCAAATAGTAAGGATGCTACGACCCCTTCAACAATAACTGCAATCACACATCAATTTTTCCTTCCTTAATAAGAACTCGGCCTCCTTAAGAGCATTTAGCCTGCATACAAGAAAAAACTTGACGACAAAAAGGAAAACTCAACCGCCAAAAGATAAACTATATCACAATGAATCATAGTGAAAAGATCTCAGTGATCTTCTTTCCACGAACAACTAGGGTGGATGGTCTCACCACCGAAACTAGTCTTCTTCTCTAGAGTATTTTCTCCCAAGAGCCAAAAGCCACAAGAGCTCCTCAATTTCGTTTTTAGAAAATAACAATGCATAATGAGAGAGGGCACCCTCATTCCTCTTTTGATTCCTCATTCCCCCTTTTGATGACCCTTTTACCCTTTTAATAAAGTTAAGTGAATTTATAATCTCAAAGTCACTTAAAACACCCTTTCACTTAATTACTCAATGTCACCTTTTTAAAAAAATTATTTTTCACCCCGACGACATCAAATAATTAATTAATTCCCTTTTTCTTTTACTGACTATAGCCTATGGGAATCACTTAGGATATTCCGTCAATATCCCAGGGTGATTATTTGGAAAGGGACATTACAGTCCTCCCTTCCCGAGATTACTTGTCCTCAAGAAACTGCAAGTTTGGATTTTGCAAGATTTGGTCACCTTCCCACATGGCATCCTCTACTGACAAATCTCTCCACCTGATGAAGTACTCTTGGATCACCATGTTATGCAATTTCCTCTCCCGTACCTCCAGAACCTCCTCAGGAACCAACACTAACTTCCCTTCCTCGTCCAATGGAGGTAACTCTGCTGAAGAAGTGACATGTTGTCCCAATGCCTTCTTGAGGCACAAAACATGAAACACATTGTGGATCTTACACCCTTCCCATAAATCAATCTCATAATATACCTCAACAACTCTATTTATCACCATGTAGGGGCCATAAAAGCATGGTTTTATCTTTTTTGCACCACTTTCCTTCAATGAAGATTGTCTGTAGGGTTGTAATCTCAAAAACAAAAGTCTCCCACCTCAAAAATGTGCTCAACCATGTCCATGTATGCATAGATATTCTATTGATTATATGCCATCTATAAATCGTACTTGAGAGTATTGACGATGTCTTGACTATATTGGATCCAATCCTTGGCTTTGGGGGGCCTGTTATCCACAAATTCCAAATCAACAAATGAAGAAGCATCATAGCCATATAATTCTAGGAATGGATTCATACCAATGGACATGTATAAGTGGTATTATAACAATGTTATCCCAAATGTAACCACTTTATCCATGCCTTCTACTACTCAAACACATAGTTACGTAAATACACCTCGAGCCACTTGTTCACGACCTATGTCTGACCATCTGTCCAGGGGTGGTGACTAGTGTTAGGAGTCAACTTTGTATCAACCAACCTGAACAGCTCCTGCCAAAATGCACTCAGGAATCTGTCGTCTCTGTCACTGACAATGTGCTTCGACAACCCATGGAGTTTGAAAACCTCCCTAAAGAAACACTTTGCCACCTATGTTGCCTTGTATTCTAAGGAAATGACAAACAAATGTATGAATTTGGTCAACTGATCAACCACCACATATATGTAGTATCTTCCCTCTACCTTCGATAGACCTGTGATGAAGTTCATGGACACACTTTCACACTTTTTCTCTGAGATGGGTAATGGTTGCAATAACTTCACAAGATGAGTCTTCTCTAACTTGTTTTGTTGACAAGTCATACACCCCCCCACATGTATCAATACATCATATTTGAGGCTCTTCCAAGTCAACCTCTCCATGATCTTCTTGTAAGTTTTAAATTACCCAAGATGGCCTATCAAAGGCATATCATGCATATCCCTCATAATCTTCTCCTTCAGTGTGGACTTAGGGACTCAATGTATGCGGTCCTTGTAGTAGATGATGTCATCCACCACTTTGTACCTATCATCATGTATGTTGTGATCAATTATCTCACAAGAAAATTTGTTCTTGGAATATTCTACCAAGAGATGAGATTTCCAATCAGCTAAAATCTCTGCAAGTGAACATATATCGTGTTTCCTGGAGAGGGCATCAACAACCTCATTTTTATTCCCCTTCATATACTCAATGTCAAAGTCATATGCCTTCAATTTGTTGACCCACTTATGTTTTCCTCTCATTTTAGTCCTTATGTTGCATGAGGTGTCTCGGACTGTTTTGGTCAACCTTAACCACAAATTTGCCACCAACCAAGTACTGTTTGAATTTCACCAAGGCGTGCATGTTGGCAAGCATTTCCTTGTCGTAGATGGAGTAGATCCTCTCTGACTCTATGAGTTTCCTGATCTCATATGCTATCATATTTCTATGCTACATCAGAACTTCTCTGATCCCATCACCCAACACATCACACTCAAGCACAAAGGGCTGAGTGAAATCAGGAAGAGCTAAAACTGGGTAAGTGTTTATCACTTCCTTCATCTTGTCAAATGTCTTATGGGCCTCCTTTGTCCACCAGAATTCCCCTTTATTCGTGATATCTATGAGCGGTGCAACCAACAATGACAATCCATTTACAAACCGTTGGTCGTAGCCGCATATCCTGAATAATCCACACAACTGTGTAAGGTTCTTGGGTGGTGGCCAATCTAATATGGCCTGGATCTTCTCCCTGTGTACTTATACCCCTATGAATTGATCACATGACCCAAGTATAGAATATTTGTCATGCATAACTCACACTTTGACTCCTTAGCATATAGCAACTGATCCTCCATGATGCTCATAATATCATCTAGATGTTCCAAGTGCTCCTCCCATGTCTTGTTGTATATAAGAAGATCATCAAATAACACCAACAAGAATTTCCTCAACTGCTTGTTGAATATGTGGTTCATGCAGGACTGAAATGTAGCTAGTGCATTGGTCAACCCAAACGACATGACCAGAAACCCATAGTGCCCATATTAGCACCTGAAAGTAGTTTTGGGGATATATTTCTCTCTGACTCTGATCTGATGATACCTCAATCGAAGATCAATCTTCGAAAAATAAACGGCCCCATGCAACTCATCTAATAACTCATTGATCTTGGGAATGGGGTACCTTCTTTTTATGGTCTTCTTATTCAAGGATCTATAGTGAATGCATATCTGCATGGTGACATCCTTCTTCTTCACCAACACTATAGAAGAAGCGAATGGACTAGAACTAGATCTGATGAGTCCCATCTCCAACAATTCCTTAATAACCTTTTCAATTTCATCCTTGAATTTCTTTGGATGTCTGTAGGGAGTAGTGATCATAGTTTTTCCTCCCTCCTCCAACTTAATAGTGTGCTCAAATCCTATGTCAGTCAGTATCCTTGGATATATATGTCCAAGCACCCTGTCATGCTTACTCAATAACACCTGAATATCTACATGATGATGTTGTTAGACCTCTACATGTTTCTGAGTTGTAATCAAGCACTCGGTTGCATAGGCTACATCTCCATGCTTGAAGATAGCCTCCATCCTTTTGGTTGACACAATCTTAGGGCCACCATTTGACATGCCCCTCAGAACAACCTTCTCGTTGTTTTTTGTATGGAATCACATCTCCATTACTTGGTAATTCATCGTAATTTCCCCTTAGGAACGAAGCCATTGAACACCTAAAACTATATTGGTGTCCACCCAATCAACCACATAGAAATTGTCGGTTAAGTTATAGTTTCCCAAATTCATAGCTAACCTCAAAATATTCTATGTGAATTCCATATCAAATCCATCAACAACTACCACATTCAACTCGTCAAAGTCTTCTATAGTAATTCATCTCTTGGCCACCAATGTTGCATCAATGAAATTGTGGCTCGCCCCACCATGAATCAAATATATGACTCTTTGTCCTTGTAGTACTCATCTAACTCTGAAAGTGTAGTATCTATGGGTTCCTGATAGAGTGGTGATAGTCCCACCCTTAACCTCCACATGAGGTTGCACATCACTCGAGTCTCCCAGCTCATTGCCATGTTCATGTGTTGCTTCCTCCTCTTCCTCATCACTATCTAAGTGAACCTCTATATAGTGTACCTTTCCCTTCCCCATGCACCTGTGTCCTGAATCCCATGCTTCTTTGCAATTGAATCAAATCTTCTTTCTTCTCAACTTATTATGAGTGACCTCATCCAACTTCTCCTTTTCGGTCCACTCTTTCTGAAAAGGTTTCTTATCTTTGTTTTTCTGGGGTATGAAAGGTTTGATGAAAGATTTGTTCTTCGTCACTACATCCTCCATGTCTCGTGTCCTAATGATGGCATCCTGTAGACTCTCGCGTTTGAAGGATTTCACTCAACCACACAGTGGCTCAGATAAACCCTCAGTGAACAATATAACTAGCCTCTGCTCATATATATCTGTCACTATGACTAAAATCCTCTGGAACTATGTAATGTAGGCATTCGATGTCCCTACATGTTTGAGTTGTGCCAACTCTTTGAAATGCAGTTCTGAATCCTTTTTGTCAAAATGCTCCATCAATATCTGCGTGAATTCCAAATAGGAAGTAATGTTGTCATGTCACATAGTGACCAATCCATGGTACCACCACTCATGGGCCTCTCCATCTAAATGCAAGGTAGCGAATTTAATCGCTTCTACCTCCGTCATAGGGTTGAGTTGGAAGTATGTGTCCAACTTCTGAACCCATGCTTTAGTTATGTACTTCTTTGTCCCATCAAAGGAAAGAATGGTTAGCTTTGTGACCTTTATCATGAGGTCCAAGTTCTGTTGACCCCTATTGTAGTCCCTTGGTATGTTCATGTATTTGATCATACAATAGTCATGCAATGACATGGCTGCCTCGAACTCATCACTAATAGCTTGGTACTCCCTCAAGTAATCACTATGTCTTCACCTTATCCTAGCTACTCTTGATTTCATGTTCTTGACTCCAAGAACTGAGGAAAAAGTGGTATAGGAGTCACTCTATTGGTGATCCTAGTGTGGTTTTGTGTGGGGATAGTATTGTTGCTTCCTTCTGCATGATTCCCATTGTTCCCATTGGAACCTCCTGCACCATTATTACCCCCATGGTTTTGATTTTCTTGAGTGTTGGTAATTAATTGTGTCATAAGATATACTAGTTGTTGTTTCCCCCTAGCTAAATCGTTTAGGATATGCATGGAATTTTCCTCGGATCTCTCATTGTTCTCCCCCATGTTTTCGTTTGTTTCTGGTTGGTCCTCTTCTTCTAAACCTGAGCGAAATATGTTTTCTGACCCTCGTTGCCTTCTACTTCTATAAGTAATATATTCCATGTCTTCACACCTCATGAACAACAAACCCCTCAAGTTGGCAGGATTGAGGCTCTGATACCACTGTAATTCCCCACTAATTTGTTTTTGGTTTTTCACTTAGTTTAGCAATGTAGACATTTCGTCAAACAATTTGCATTCAAACTTCCTAACAAATAGTTCTTACATATTTTTAATCTTTGTTGTAAATTAAAATGAAACACCAATATGGAGTCTCAAATATATTTATTGCATTAAATGTTTAGGACAACCAAGTATACTGAAAAATACTATCAAATAGTACATTAGAAAATAATGAAGAACCTAGTATGTATTCCTTTCGATAACCTCAACGAATACTGAAATATGTATGCTTGGAAGTGATAGTGTGTATGCAGTAACTCTCCACTGAAGAGTACAAGCCCGTGGGTGAAGAAATCAGCCCAACATTATATATATTGCAGCTCATAAATAATGGCAATTATGTAGGTGACAACAGCCTTGGAATATGTAGTCTAAACTGCCCAAAATCAGACCTCCTCTACAAAAAATGATCCAAGCCTAGAGTGCTCGGACCCTACAGAAAAAGAACTCAACCAACAAGCAATGGGAACTCAACCCTAGCATGGAAATCGACCCATATGCAAGATACACAACCCTTCTATACCAAAATGTTTCCCATCATTGATATAACTCAGCCAACATGACTGAATTGACCACACAATGAATAAATCATCCCCCTTTTATTAGAAATTCCACCAGCTAGTGAAGAAATCGGTCCAAACGGTGAGGATGCTATGACCCCTTCAACAATAACTACAACCACGCATCATTTCACCCTTCCTTAATAAGAACTTGGCCTCCTCAAAAGTATTTGGCCCATACACAAGCAAAAACTCGACCACAAACAAGAAAATTTATTTGCCAAAAGATAAACTCTGTCATAATCAAGCACAGTGAAAAGCTCTGAGTGATATTCTCTCCACGACCAGCTACAGTCGATGGTCTCACCACCAAAACCAATCTTCTTCTCTGGGGTTTTTCGTCTCAAGAACCAAAAGCCACAAGAGCTCCTCAATTTTGTTTTGAGAAAATAACAATGCATAATGAGAGAGGGTTCCCTCATTCTTCTTTTAATTCCTCGTTCACCCTTTTGTTGACCCCTTTACCCTTTTAATAAATTAAAGTGACTTTATAAGCCCAAAGTCACTTAAAATTGTTAAAGTTTAAGCTATTATCAGGTTACTTTTCAATTTAGTAGATAACCATAGCATATATAGAATCACTGAGAGAAACACAATCACAAGAGTACACAAGCATTTATCCGGGGAAACCCTCAAGGGGAAGAAAACCCAACAAAAATTCTTTAATATAGATTCAATAACCAAGTACAATTCTAGAAAATCTCTCTCTCTACGAGAGACAAACCACCATAATGCTAGACCAGAAAATCCAATGCCAAGACAATAAACCAAACACTAGAGAATGTCCTCTCCCAAGCAATCTACCTCTCTCTCTTCCTTCTACCGGAAACTGGTAACTGCAACTTCCTTCAATACTTGCACACTAGATGAGTGAGTTGAGTGTGTGTACAAATGAGTGGTTGGCTTCCTTTATTTATACAAACTGGAAAGCGTTGAAAGGAGGTGTCTCTTCACTAGCAGGGCCGACTTGTCTTTCTGGGTGGTTAGAACCACTTTAATTTTCCTAGGGGCCGGATTCTTAATTTTCATATTACAATTAGGGTTTGACCAATCCGTAAAATGGGATTTGGTCAATTACAAAGCTTGACATGATCAATCCATAAAAGGGAATTGATCTAATGAATAATAGATCAATAATAAATAGAATATTATTTGTAGATACACAATATTTCAACACTCCCTCTTAACAAGAAGGATATTCTTTATCTTTTGATAGGTCACTGGATGCCATCATCAACTTAACAATATCATCTGGGAAATATCATCAACTCGATAATCATCATCAATTGGGCAACATCATCCACTGGATAATATCATCAACTCAGCAACATCATCAACTGGGTAACATCATCAACTTGGCAACAGGAGGCATCAATAGAATCCACTTGGTCATCTAGCATCATGATCACCGACTGGTTCTCCATGAATCCATATTAAAGAAGTTTTGTTCTCTTTATCTTCGCGCAGAAGATACTTTTTCTTTCTTTCATCTTCGCGTATAAGATATTCTTTCTTATCTTCACACAGAAGATATTCTATGATTTTTTCCATTCCTTTTATGTTCTCCCTTCTTTTGTAGTCATCTATCTCACCCATCCATTGGGGAGGACTACTTACCATAGCTTCACTCCTAGTCATCCCACATGAACTAGAGAAGCTAAGATGCTATCCTGGGCAAGACTAGACTCCCTTTCCATGATCCACGTAGGATCACGACACAAACCTCAAGAGCCAACTAACCATTCCACATGGTCAAGGTTTGTGTTCTAGGCTACTCAATCCTTGGCCAGAGGAGAGTATTTTCCCATTGCCCCTTGGATAAACATACACACTCTCTTTATGAGGGTGGTCACACCCCTCTCTACGAGGGTGGTCACACCCCTCTCTACGAGGGTATTCTAAAATGTCCCTAGAGTATCCAAAACTCAACACTTGGACAGAGGCCAACCTTGGAAAATTTCTCATTCCCCTTCTCTATGAAGGTATCTTCCTTCTCTACGAATGTCTCTTCTCTTTTCCTTATCTATGAAGGTCTACCTATGGGATTGTTCATTCCTTCTCTACGAAGGTCTAGCTATGGGATCTGAAAAAATCTCTTGTGGTCCAAAATCTTTCCATGGTATGATACCATGCTACCCATCTATTGGGCACCATTCATCTACTGGATAACTTTCATCTTGATCAAAATATCTCATTACTCATCCACTAAGTAAATTGTTCCATGGACCACTGCTTTCCTAACTGCACCAAATCACGATCCTCCATTTCGAACTCGGAGACATAGCTCCCTCTTGCACCAAACTACGAGCTTATTTAATTGTGTAACATCTTATAATCATCATCCTTGAAGTTCTCTTCTACAATATCATGGGTGCCTTCTTGAGTTCGAACGTTTCTTTCTTTCTGACTTCATACTGGATCAACCTGCTCCCTCTGCATCTATAAGAACGGTACTGGAGTAACCTGTAGTTACCAGCATCTCATCAACTATATCTGAGTATCCATATTTCTCTTCATCTTGAACATTTATGTTTTGCATCTTTAGGAGCCTCCTGCTCCTATATGAATACTGGATATTGTCTGGTTCTTACTGACTATCACCATATCATAAGTCCTTCTCATGTTGTCTAACTTCTGCAAGTCAAGGTATAAGTTCTTTCTTCCGAGACCTGTAAACTTACTTATAGTATGCTTTCTGAGATATGTCACTTAGCCAATCAGTCAGTAACAATAAGCAGTAATCAAATAAAACTATATCATGATGTCCATCAGAGTAGTACACATATTTTCTTAAGCAAAAACTCGTTCAACCATGTACACATCTGAAACCCTAATCATGAATAAGACTTTTGAACTCTTTTTCACTCTAGCTATGAAATTACCAAATTTTCCCTTACTATCATAGATAAACACATACCTTTGTCACTCCCATGAGTGATCATACCTGAAATAAATATTTTATCTCTTTCTTTATCCTCTTCTTTGATACTTCCTTCATAAATCTGCATAGATATTGAAATAAAACGAGGTTAATTAACATTCTCACAGAGATCTAACTTGTAATGATAAAGTATTAAAGTAAACAAGATACTAAGAATAAACATGAATACTTATCTTTTGTTTTTGTGTGGGGAGGCTCCACGGACCCCACCATTTGCTATATTTCTTTAGATCAACTATCTTCAACTTAAAGTACATAATCCTCAATTTCTACTAGAGCTTTCTTTGAGGGAGGGGATTCCTCTTCCTCTGCCACATGTGCTTGATGCTTTCTTTTCCTTCATATAATCGGGTTAGGGCATTAAACATTTCTTTTGAAGAATTCTTTGAGGCCACTTGAGGAATCAAGTGATCTTTGATAGAATTTGCAATGATTCTATTGGCCCTAATTGTGTCTTTTTGGTGTTTTTCTTTAGCTGCAGCATCGGTGGGTTCTGGTACATTCTCCTAATGAATCTTGTTAGGTCATTCTCTTCAAGAATGAGTGTGATCTTATACTTCCAGGCACGAAAGTTTTCCACACCTTCTAGCTTGTCAACAAGCTTAGTGCTTGCAGACATCTTTTACCTGGAGCTAGGAAAATGACCAAAAAATGAAAATGTGCAGAATTGAATTTTGAGCTTACCAGAAGGTGCACTTGGCTGAGGTGAGTAGCCTGGTGTAGTTAGTTTTTGAAAATCCCAATTTCTGACCCTTGAAACTGGACCAACAGATTTCTGGACTGGTGCTTTTGGTTTTTTGGTACTTCTGGTTTCATGGTATTTATGGTTTTCTGGTACTTCTGGTACTGGTGAAAACTAGGGTTTCACTTTCTGGGAGTTATATCCACTTAAAAGGTGCACTGAAGGTGCCAATGATTCCTTAGGCTAGGGCGCACTTTTCTAGATGATCTTTGGGATGAAATTCCTCTTTAATAAAAAGCCCTAATTTTCTTGTACGACAACAGTGACATTTTTCTTTTTCTTGTGAAAGATGCTCTCTTCAGCTTAGCTCTGATACCATGTTAAAGTTTAAGCTATTATCAAGTTACTTTTCAATTTACTAGATAACCATAACATATATAGGATCACTGAGAGAAACACAATCACAAGAGTACACAAGCATTTATCTTGGGAAACCCTCAAAGGGAAGAAAACTCAACAAATCTTCTTTAATATAGATTCAATAACCAAGTACAGTTCCAGAATAACTCTCTCTCTACAAGAGACAGAACACCATGATGCTAGACCAGAAAATCCAATGCCAAGACAATAAACCAAACACTAGAGAATGTCCTCTCCCAAGCAATGCGCCTCTCTTTCTTCCTTCTTCCAGCAACTGGTAACTGCATCTTTCTTCAATACTTGTGCAATAGATGAGTGAGTTGAGTGTGTGTAAAAATGAGTGGTTGGCTTCCTTTATTTATACAAACTGGCAACCGTTGAAAGGAGGTGTCTCTTCACTGGCAGGGCCGACTTATCTTTCTGGGTGGTTAGAACCACTTTAATTTTCCTGTGGGCTTTCTTAATTTGCATATTACAATTAGGGTTTGACCAATCCGCAAAAGGGGATTTGGTCAATTACAAAGCTCGACATGATCAATCCACAAAAGGGGATTGATCTAATGAATAATAGATCAATAATAAATAGAATATTCTTTGCAGTTACACAATATTTCAACAAAAACACCCTTTCACTTAATTACTCAATGTCACCTTTTAAAAAAATTGTTTTTTCGCCTCGACGACATCAAATAATTAATTAATTCCCTTTTTCTTTTACTAACTATAGCCTACGGGAATCACTTAGGCTATTATGTCAATCTCCTAGAGTGATCATTTGGAAAGGGACATTACATGTATATGGAAATATTATGGTTTTTTACACTGCTATGTATGTTAATCTATGTTTGATTGTGCTTAAGTGTTGTAACATCTTTAGACACCACCACTCTCTTGGAGTACTAATTCTATGGTCTACATAATCCTTTGTACACATATACACATCAAAATACATATACATATTAATACACACGCACATAGGATATGCATTCAATTATGTAGATGCATATGAGCTTAGTTGGAGATTAATTAAATCTAAGTTGTCTATTAGTTCTTCTTTTGGAACCTAAAATTTAAATTCATTATTTTTTTATTATAAATATATATTTAACCATTAAAGAGAGGTACATTTTTAAATTATTTTGTATATTATGTTATTTATCTCTAAATCGAACACATACAACACTACCCTTTGGTATCTCAACACAATGCAACACAAGGAATGTAAGTATATCAATTCATTTTCTTATTAAATTTTATGAATTTATCATAAGTGAATTCATTATTTTTTTATTATAAATATATATTTAGACATTAAAGAGAGGTACATTTTTAAATTATTTTGTATATTATGTTATTTCTCTCTAAATCAAACACATACAACACTACCCTTTGGTATCTCAACACAATGCAACACAAGGAATGTAAGTATATCAATTCATTTTCTTATTGAATTTTATGAATTTATCATAAGTCTTTTATTGGTGACCTTTTGTGTTATTAATACATACACATCCACATGTATTTGATTTGCAAGAGTTGAGTCATAATTCATCATCCTCAAATCATGATACAATACCAATTAGGAATGTAGGCAAATGTCCAAGGTTTGTAACTAGAAGATGTATGCACGACATGTCCATAAGAGCTAATGTTGTCCAAGGTTTTTTTCCTATGAATTGTGATATTCCATCTAGTAACAAAGTGGCATATGCAGGGGTAGATGAACACATGTAGCTTTATTATTAATCACTAATAATTTTTTGTTGCTTGAAATGCAAAGCACTGAGGAGATGTAAATGATGTTTTGTATTGTAACACTATGCTCATGATGGACTCTCTAATATTAATCCAGACATATGCCATCTATAGTTGTTCTGAATCCCATACTTTCCATAGAGTTTACATATCAAATTTGTAATGTTTTCTTCCCATCCAATAAAGTTAGTCAAGTCTCTTAATCGTCCAAAGATTCTTTATATTCTAGTATAGATTGGTCACCATCTTCTAAGAGTATAAATGTTGGTCAAGTCACTAAGAGGTAGATAACCCTAACAACACATACATTGTCCAAGTCTCTTCCAACATTGAATGCCCAATTTGATGTGAGAATAAAAGTTGAAGATGAAAAAATTCCTCGAAGAAAAATGCACCAATATCAAGAGTCATACAATATATCTGTGTATAATCCATGGTTTTCATCTAATCTTATGCCCTCTGTAAGAGTACCTTTTTTATATCGTGGAAATAGTTTCATGATAAATTTGTCTACAATACCAAGAGCATGGTTAGGCCTATTTATCATTAGTGCATGTACCTTTTTAAGGAGAGCTTACATTAATTTCTTTATGTGGAACCCAATTTCTTCAAAAATACTAACTCCAAAAAAATGACATACCAATATTCCATTCATAATTACAATATTTGATTGAATTTAACAAACTAAATAGGGGTCATGTATACATAGACAACCACATGCATGGGAACATTGTAGGATTCATTAATATGTCGAGAGGAACATGCAAAGAAGCAATTTCTTTTTTTAGTGTGAATAT
>JASDQU010309417.1:9887-32037 GCA_032191745.1 Picea mariana
GTAGGTTGACATTTTATATTGTTCCAATATTTAGGGTATACCACAGACATGGCCTCCAACAATTCATCTTGAGGGAATCGTTCTCTTATCTTCGATGACAGTGATTTTACAATTTCTATCAAGTTGCGTCTCACTAAAATGACAACATTGTCGCATAGGTCTCTTGACACAGGGCGCTCTTTGATGGTTCGTCAATATAATGAAAAGGAACCATATACCCACACACTTCCATACATAGTATACCTTTTTCATCAAACTTCAAATAATTTTCAATATTTTCTATATTAATGATCGTAGTCCAATTTGTAAACCATGGACCTGCGAAAGACTCTGGCATCGTATACAAATTATCCAATGAAAGACATGCAAATTTTCTTTCATTTGTGTATTCTGCAATTTACATTGTGCGACTTTGAGACATTTTCACGAGGACAGTCATTTCATATAGCATAAGAAGAATTCCAACCAATTTTAATAGTGTCTCTATGTTAGTTAGTTGAAAAAGAAGATCTTGAGATTTATCTACACTGAAGCGATGTTCATACATCACCCCTACCAAGGACCAATTCTCACTAAATAATATGTGAGCTAGTCCATTCTATGAGATCCATCTTGTATCAACATCTTTTAATAGCTTGTTTCCATTTGTAACACCGTCAACAAATTTTTTAAACTCTGAAAACTGTTTGGGACTACAAGAAAAATATGCATAAGCCTCTTATACAATATCTTCAACTTTTGAAACCGACGGAAACTTGCTTACTATTTTAAATGCAAGATTCATCCTATGAGCTATACAATGAATACTCAACATATACGATGAAGTTGATAGTTGTAGTCTAACACAAAGGCCATTCGTTTGTTCTTGCATTACTGATGCTCCATCCGCTCCAACACATACCAACTTTTTTGTGATCATTAAAGGATCCATACCACTACTTTCCTTCAAACTATTATTAACAAGTTCATAAATATTTTCAGTTGTAGAATTCTCCTTCATTTTATGAACCCAAAGTAGATAGGAATGCCTAATATGGTCATTAACCATATAAATACTCATACAAATCCATGAAGTATTATCAATAGTTGTAACCTCATCCAAAGACAATGACAAAATCCTAGCACTTACAATCTTCTCTTTCCTATCATCCTTTTCTACTTGAGCTAGATATTTTTCCCATTCCCAACCACTCATTAAAGACCAATGAGAAGATGAAAAGTTTGACATTTGAAGAAAAGATAGATATTTCATGTAATGCGGATAATATGTCATAGGACACCCTTTAGATAAGATGTGAAATACAATGCTTAATTGAATTGTCTTGGATAAAAAATTTATTTCCATCGTCTTTTCGAATAGAGATGTTATGCTTCCTCCACCTGCCTCGAGTTTTTCCTTATTAAATATTCATTATATTCATCAACATATTTGACATGTCGACATTCCTTGGAAGATTTCCATCTGACAATATATTTCTCCTCGCCATCTACAATTTTCTTTTCATACACCTTTCCTACAAGATTCTCAATTGTATCTAACTTCATCTAAAATGTCATTGGCGTGCCAAGTTTCCAACTACATGTATTGCATCTAACTTTTGGTTTTCTCTTTCTCATTTTTTGGAGGTAATGGTTCAATAAATGGAAATTTTGAGACCCAATCTGGTTGGAAGCCTCTCCCTATGTCCCATTGGCCCTTTTGTCTTTTTCATGAATTGGTTGTGTTCTTTTCCAATGAAATATTTTTGGCATTTGTACTGCAAATTTCTGGTGAAAATGCATTTATCTCACTTTGATCACCAAAGGAACATATTTCCTTATCTATTATTTGTATATTAGATGCATTCTCACAAGAGTTGACATCTCTTTCAGTGATAGGTTGCTCAAAAGAGATCGAAGCATGAAGAGAATGTGGATCCTTGGATTGAGGTCTTTGAAAGTATGATGATAGATCATTTTGTCTTGATCTTTTCTCCCCACGATCGATGTTTGACATCTCAATAAATATTCCACAATTGAAATTTCAAATTGATCTAGAAGCCAAAAGTGAAACCTACAAGAGAAATAATATAAAATTAGTAAAATTCCTACCAAGTATAGAATATTCAATTTGAATGAAGCTACTCTAATACTTTCTCCCAAATTTCTCCTCACATTGTGATACACTTCAAGACTTAGAAATACTGCAAAGCTTAATGGATATAATGAAAAGAGGTGCAAATCCATACATTAATATGCGTGATGGTAGTAAGTTGTATAATCCAGATGGTATGTGGAAGCAAGAAATAAAATGTTACAAGTGTAATGAAAACAAGAATGGTGGAAAACTAGAGGTTCCCTTCAAAGACTCAAACAATGACAATAAGAAAGAAGAGAACAACATTTCTTCAGGAATATTGGTGAATATTTGTTTCTAAATTTAGTGTTTACCCAATGAATGTTTGAGTGGATCTACAAGAAACAAGTTATCCAAAAGATAACCCTACCAATCTTTAGGAAGAATTTAACACTATAAAGAATCCATCTGTGTAGGTATAAGTGGAAAGACACAAAGAAGTTTTAGCCAATTTACAGAAAACAACATTTTTGGTGATGAAAAACATTCTATGCTAATTACTCATGTAGATCTAGTAGGTTCTTATAATTGAATTCCCATGGAGCATCAATTTTCTTTTGGGAATTTAATATGGGGTAATGTAATGTAGCACCCATGGTTCCCTAGTTATCTTTGATATCCTTCAATCACATCATAATTTGTAAAAATATGTTTTAATAAGGATCATATAGGTGGCCTATTTTGATGACCGAACATTTTCATGGTACAAGGAATGTAGTTTCTTTCCAAAATAATTTCATAGAGATGGAAAAGAAATCAACTTCCAAGCCTTTTCTTAATAATGTAGTGGATATGGTTGTAAATAAGCTAACAAAGATAATATAATTTGGTTTGAGTTTCTCCGACCAATCTAAGTGAATTCACATGAAAATTGTATGTGAAACTTTTGTCAAGGAGCCATTAAGATCATAAACTTGTATGTGAAACCTTTTTTAAGGAGCCATTAATAGTAAACATGATGACATATGTTTCAAACTGAAACTAGAACATGTAATTACCTTTCAAGAAAGCAATACAATGATGCAAAGCAAGTAAAGACCGGTAGGGGCCATTGACACTAAGTCATTAAATCAGGGAGAAAAAACTTAGCAAACACAAAACAAAAATCAGACCTTTGATGGATGTATAGGGTAAAGGAGCGAAGGGAAGGTGCAGACCTAGATTACAACATTCAGTATCTCCAGAGTAAGAATGGAAAAAGAGGAAACACACATTTCGGGACTTGATCTTGAAGCTAGTTGCCATCATGTATTGAGAGTAATATTATGAGACAAAAAAACATGATATTGACAAGACTACGCTCATATCCATGGAAATCACAAACATGTTCTTGCAGTCACGTGTCAATGGTATGTGTGGCCCTACCTAAATCTATGGCAATGTTCAGTATAAGGGAAGAAATGATTGATTTTAATAAATCTTGTGAAGAAGCCCAGATTCTTGAAAGAGATTTAATGAATATCTTTGGATGCACTATTCATGCATAATCCATAGTCTCCTAACCAAGAAATTAATTAAAGGAGATGATACATTCAATCTCAATTGTACCCATGATTATTCAAGTGTTGTCCAAGGGATAGTCTTGAAATTCTAGTCCAAGACTCAAATGAAATTCTCCAAATTGAAGAAAGAAATCATTGAGCTATCCATGAAATTGGAACTAGCTTCCACCCTGGCCAAACCTAGAGATCATATGGACACACGAGTATAAAATAGATGAACAATAAGCATACTAAGACTTGCATTTACTTCTTCTTTCAGAACGACCCTGTCTCTTTCTGGACCCGGACCTACAAGCCATTCCTCCATTTTTTACACCCATAAAGTACCAAAATAGATGACAAATTATATAATGATCCTTAGGGAGCAAGGGTGATGGATTTTGAGCAAAGGAACCTCAATAAAAAATTCAAAAATATTCACAAAATTCCAATTATGATAGAACTTCCAATGTCCTAGTTTTTAGTTTAGGAACTGAATGTGCCTCGTGGGTTTTCCTCTCAGTCTGTTTGGGGTTTATGAAACCCAAATTTCTCTGTTGATGGGCATGGAGGATTACATGAGGCATGGAATACTATGACTATCAAAGAGAATAAAATGATAGGAGATCACATGGGACTTCTTCCTCGTCAGTTTGGGATTTAGGAAGCCCAAATTTCTCGGTTGATGGGCATAGAGGCAAGGGAGGCTATGACAATCAGAGAGAATAAAATTATAGGATATCAACGAATGAAGGAGGTTGGAATAGTAGTAGAAGAGGCAGAATGGGTTGTGGATCTCGAATAGGAGAGAGCGATTGAATTGATGCCTTGGGTTGATGTATGTCCTTTGGTTTGTGGCATAGATGTGTTGAATTGAATTTGAACATTAAAGTGATGAATATGTGGCAATGAAATATTTATTGAATATGAATATGAAAACTCCTATAGGTATTCCCCTTCATTGTCATATTGTTGATGATTTGAAAGAGCACGCTCTTTTCTTCCAATAAACCAAGCGGATTATTGGCCCTTTTGGCTACCTCTTTCAAATCATCAANTGATGATTTGAAAGAGGTAGCCAAAAGGGCCAATAATCCGCTTGGTTTATTGGAAGAAAAGAGCGTGCTCTTTCATTAGAGAAAATCAAGGACATTAGGTATTGGAGACCCATCACACTGTGCATAAGCTTCATGGCCTCATTGTCATTTATCTTCATTCCACTTGGAATCAAAATCTATGCCTTGTTCTTCACAATGAATGGACCTAGCAGCTCCCGAAAATATCTCAATAGATGTTGGTAAAAGAATATGGAATTTAAACTTGACATGTGTCATTCTCTATTGCCCCTACATCATATCAACCTTTATTGTTTATTGGTTCAGAATTGGATTATTGTAGTTGCAACTTGCTTCTCAGTATTCATGCATAATGTTGATCCCAATATTGATTGTGCTATCTGAATCACATTTGAGGCTTACGACATGATTACTTTTGTAAGGTAACTAGATCCATATTTATTATACATGTGCTCATTATGTGAAAAGAGAGTCTGAACAAATTTCTAACACAACCTAAATTGCCTTTCATAGACAAAATTACATTAATCAGAGCATTGCAGATTCACCATTTAGGCTTCAACTACTATAACCTCCCTTAAACAAGAGTATTCTATGATACACTTCCGTAAAATTAAATTGTTTTAATTCTAGAATAGAAGAATTTATGAAAACTAATCACATATACTATGCTGAGACTTGCAATCCATTCAAAAGACAAAATTTCACCGTTGACAGGAAATTGTGGAAATAAATCCCTATATTGGTGGAAATTCATCATAACACCCCAATTTTGGCTCCTAGACATTTTTGAAATATAGATCTGTTGAGAAACACTAGCAACAAGGTTACATCAATGTGGTTAAAATTATGGGGATGCTAAATCTTCTAGGACTATCATAGGGAGAGATTTTGACAGCGTTGAGGAACAATGTGTCACATGTAAAATGGATTTCAAGCCAAATCTAATGCTTTAAAATGTGTTATTATTTAATATCTTCTAAAAACTAGAAAGACTTGATCTTGAAGCTAGTTGCCATCATGTACTGAGAGTTATATTATGAGACAACAAAACACGATATTGGAAAGCCTACGTTCATCTCCATGGAAATCACAAACCTGTTCTTGCAATCACGTGTCAGTAAGAACCTCTCTGAATAGGCGGGTTGCGGCTACACCACTTGCTTGATGGAAACATAGAGATGTGAGTTTTCTAGTTTGGTTGAGCCTCAATGCCGAGCGGGGTCCTTCTCTCTTGGAAGGATAACAAACTATGGTGCCTGGGCCGAACCTGGGAGCAGCCCAACCCCCTTTTACTGTCCTGTTAAGGCCCAAAGGGGAAATAAGCAGTAGAACGAAGATATGAAAGGTAAAACCGTAAACCTTCGTTCCGTCAAGGCCCAAAGGGGAAATTCAAATAAGCACAAAGATGTAAACTGGGGAATGCATATATGGGTAGATCCCATACAATTTATACCAGGTGGGAGGGCCAAAATGATCTAAGAAATCTCCTTGTTCTTTGGAAATCGGGCAAAGGGAAGATTGTAGCTACCCAGTGCCCATACCACAAAATCGGGTTGAATTAAACCATAAACCCCGATTTTACCAAATGACAGGGCGAAGATGCTATCAGAAATTTACATACTTCTAGAGATTTGGCTAATGGAAGCTTGTCTCTCCAAATTTCAGGGGCGAAATATATATTTTTCTCCTCTATCCCTCCTAAAAACATGGGCTAACCCTGTACACAAATTTTCCCCTAAAATAAATTACAGGCTAATGATATAAGTTTTAAAAAATCACTCTAATACAAAAAATTCACCCAATAAAAAATTGGAGGCCCCTTAATTTCACCCATGAGTGAAATTTAACCCCTAAAATAATCTATGACTTGCAATAGTAACCTGTCAAACCCAAAAATCCTCTAATATTCTTCAATGTTTTGGGAATCGGACAGTCCATCATGGATTTAATATTGTTAGGGTCTACCTTGACACCTTCATGAGATACAATATGACCCAAATAATCTACCTCCTTCACCCCAAAGAAACATTTGGACGGTTTGACATACAGTTGTTGCGCCTTCAGCAGTTGTAGCACCCTGTCAACATGTCGAACATGATCTTCCCAATACTTGATATAGATTAATATATCATCAAAAAATAATAACACAAACTTTCGAAGGAAGGGATTGAAAATGGAATTCATCAACCCTTGGAATGTGGAAGGTGCATTCATAAGGCCAAAAGGCATGACCACAAATTCATAATGGACTTCATGAGTTCTGAATGTTGTTTTTGGGATATCTTCTTCCTTCATTCTAATCTGATGATACCTTGAACAAAGATCCAACTTTGTGAAGTAGATTTCTCCATGTAGTTCATCTAACAATTCATCAATGAAGAGAATGGAAAACTTGTATTTAATGGTGACCTTGTTGAGCTCTCTATAATCTGGGAACATACACCATTAACCCTCTTTCTTGAATACCATTACCACCGGTGTAGAGTAAGAACTTTGGCTAGGTATAATAATGCAAATCTCTAACATTTCTTCAACCATACCCTCAATTTCACTCTCCTGGGCATAAGGGTATATGCAAGGCCTGATGTTAGGAGGAACACACCCGACAATTAAGTGAATATCATGATTATGATCGCGAGTGGGTGGAATACTTCTGGGAATTTCTTCAAATACTTTGGAATATATATCAATGATCCCTTGGAGATCCAGGGGAATATATGGATTATATGTTTGAACATCTAGTGAGCATAGTTCTACAGTTACACCCTCATGCCCCTTTTTATATAATTTTTTCATGCCATTAGAGCTTACCACCTTATCGGGTTTCCTTGTGATACCCCTTAACTCAAATTCCTTTCCTTCCAATGAAAATTTCATGAAAAGTTCTTGAAAATTAAAAGTCATTGTTCCCAATGATTGTAAACATTGGACTTCTAGTACAACATCAACACCACCCATGGGTATAGCAATAATTGGACTATTCATTACATATTCCCCATAGTAATATTGATCTTATGTCATTTTCCTGAGCAATTGATAGTTCCTCCATTTGCAATCATTACTTGAAACTATGTCGCTGGATATATAAAGCAATTGAGAGCTTTGGCTAATTCACAGTGAATGAAATTATGAGTACTACCAGAATCAATTAGCACTATTACCTTTTTATTTTTGATATATCCTTCAATCTTGAGGGTTTGAGGAGTGATAATTCCAACCAATGAATGACATGATATGGTGGGAGTCATCTCTTTAGAATAAATATATTCTACGTCTTCATATTGATATGGTTCTTGTTCTTCTTCCTTTTCTCAATTAATGTAGAATAATTTTTTCTCACCACACTCATGTCCCTTACTATACTTGTTGTCACAATTAAAGCATAAACCTTTTTCTTTTCTTTCCTCCAATTGTTGAGGTGTCAACCTTGTAGGTTGAGGTGGTTTAAAATAAGGAACACTATTCGCTCGATAGATGTTAGGGGTGGTCCTTCTAGTAGCCATAGCCAGATTTTTACTTTCAACATTTCTCGCCACTCTAAACGCATTCTAATGATTTGGGTTCCCAAAGGCGAACCTCATGTTGAATGTTATACTTTAAATTTCTTATGAAAACATCAATCAGGTGCTCATATGGAATATCCATTACCTTTATATTCAATCTTTGGAATTTCTCAATGTGCTCTGTAACTGAACCCTTTTTCTTGAGATTTATCAACTGGTTGAAGAAGGTATTGCTCATTGTATCCTCATAGTGTGCTATCATTTCTTCCGCGAAAATTTTCCAAGTGACAAGTGATTTGTGAGAACAAAGCCATTGATACCACACAAGTGAATTGGGTTCTAAATATAAATATGCAATTCGTACCTTTTGTGTGTGTGGCACATCATGTAGATAAAATAACTGCTCCATCTAGAGTATCCATGTGATTAGATCCTTTCCATCAAAAATCCTGATATCGATCTTAGGAAAGTGGTTGGTCTTCAACCCAAAGATGAAGTTTCTCAAGTCTTGATTCATCTTCCTTGTGTCCTCATCATGAATTTCATGGGATACATTGTCACTTCCAGGTGGCCTCTCTATTAGAAACTTTTTTAACCCTTCCATTATCTCCCCTTTTAAACCATCCATCTTAGTATCCATTATCGCTTCCAGCTTAGCTTCAGTTGAATCCATTATCCTTTGTAGTTCATCTTTTGTTAATGCCTTCTCTTGTAAATCATTTATTTCCTTGTGCATTTCTTCACCTTCATCAAGAGTCCAAGTAGGACTGTCTGAAGGCTTATTTGGTGTATAAGTTCCCTTTTTTGGTGGCAAGTTGTCCAAGTATCACTGTAAGGTAGGAATTCCTAATTGGCTTAGGCAGAGGTCCTCACAGACAAGGGAGTGTCATGTGCTATAGATATCTGATATACGTGCATGGTCCAACAATAGTACTCATCCCAATATCATAGAGCACTAACTATGGAGTCTTGACCATGCCCTTAGTCGTACTATCCGACTACCCAAGTACTAGAGATTGATCTCCCCGAGTGATGTTCTCGGTGTACTATAGAAACAATATTGCCAAATGGTTTACTCGATTCGTTTGATAATTCTAGGGGGTCTCCTGATATACGCCCGGTACATGGGAGCTCAAATATGTAGTAGTGTTGTCTAATGTGAAATCGTTCGAAAGGGGCCTTCTGATATGCTCTAGGTATGTTGAAGAACCACATTGTCCCCGGGTTATAGCACTGACAAGTAATGACAAATCCTACGTTTAGAGACATCGGAATACGTATGTACCTGAAAATCCCTAATTTTATCTTAAATTTAAGTGATACTCCTTTTATCCCACTTTATTCCACTTTTTGAATCACCCCAATTCGATCTTCTAGTCAAAAGATATGTAAATTTAAAAAAAAACAAAAACGCACGTTTTAAACCCTTATTTGAAGATTGTTCTGCTAGATAACCTTTCTTCTATTGTAGCTACACAATTTCAGCCCTTCTGAGTCTAAAATTTCAGCCTGAGGTATCCTGACGTGTCTTCTTTCTAACCCCACAAATTAGACCAAGATTGGATTTTCCAAGATAATTTTATGATAACTTTCCCAAGATGTGTTGATTTTTCCCCTTTCACAAGAACAAACTTGTATGGCCCGCGTCGTGCCAATGTATTCACTTCAAAAAGTGAAATTTGCATGAGTAAGACTTCGGTCCGTACCCTAACCAATGGAATAGGTCTCACTCAATTTGAGGTCTGTCGCTTCAAAATATAACCATTTTTCCAAGAACACTTGTTTTAGACTGAATTTTGGACCAACCAAAAACCCTAATTTCCTCAAAGAATAAATTTTAGAGTAAAACGAATCAAGGGCTTAAATTTGAACACCAGGTACTTCACTATTCCTGCTTTATACTATAAAAATTTCAGAACCTAAAACGAAGCTGAAAAAAATTGGGAGAGAAAATTCCAAGAATACATGTCTTAGACTAGTTTCAGGACTAGTCAAAAACCTTAACTTGGACATAATGTATCTCCAAACATATAGCAAACCAAGATCTTAAATTTGGACCCAAGCTAACTCTACATGTCTCCTCTACACCAAATAAATTTAAGATCCCGAAACCTTCCATAAAAAAGTTGTAGCAAAAATTCCAAGAAGACTTGTTTTGAAGAAGCCAATCTTGAGGATTGTCTAGCTCTGATACCAAATGTTAAGAACCAAATATACAAAATAGCATAAAAACCTCATAATAAGTACGCCATGCCTTGACAAAGAGATAAATTCATATAATAAGACTCTTCGAGGGGGAAACATCCTTATACATCATATGAATTGACAAATGCAAGATGATTCCAAATGAAAAGGTCTCATTGGTATATATAGGAGACTAGGGGATACAATTACAATGAATGGACCCAAGCCAACATAAATAAAATAACAATACTAATGTAATATGACCCAATGAAGGGGTAATGTGACCTAATTTAGGGCTTAAAAAACTAAGACTTGGATTGATGAACCCTTAATTATGTTGGACTCTTGACACCAAGTTACAACTAGAGGTATCCCTCACCTGTGATTCCATTGCCCGAAAATTATTCTTTTTGACGATCTCTGGATTAGGGAATTGTTTAGTAAGGAACAATGTTATTTTTGCACTAAGGGGTTGATTTTGTAAAACAATAGCTAGGGTGATTATGGGTAGTGTATTGACGTGCGTCTTGACCAAAAATATTTGCGGGAGCTTACATAGGTCAATTCTACTAATTAGTTTGGATTTTATGTCCCTCAACCAATTCTTAATGTGTCTTTGAATGGCTTAAGAAAGTGAGATGCAACTCACCATAAAAATCTAACTAGGGCTTAGATGGACGAACTGTCAATTGCATTGGAATCCCGACACCGGGTTATAGCTAGAAGCACACCTCTTCTATGATTCCATTGCCCGATAGTTTTTTATTCAATGATCTCCAGAACCATTGTTTTGCTTAGTAAAGAACAATGCAATTTTTGCACGAAGGGGTGTATTTTGAAAAGCACTAGCTCGAATGATTTTGGGTAGCATGCTCACATGGGCCTTGGCCAAACACACTTATGAGATCTTATGAAACTCAATTCTACTACTCAGTTTGGATTTTATGCTCCCAAACCAAATTCTCAATGTGTCCATGAATGGATTCAAGAAGTGAGTTGCAACTCACCATAAAAATCTAATCGAGGATCAAATTAACAAACCATGGATTACATTACACTCCTGACACTGGTTTACATCCAGGGACACCAATGAAAAATGACCAATAGTGTTTGAATGAAAACCATCCATAATTTTCAACCATATCCTCAATAAAGTGCAAGAGAAGACACTTTCTACTATCAAGAACCAATGCAAAATGATTAGCAGTGTTCAAATTACAACTGCCACAATTGCTATAGAGGCCAAGTGTTGTTGCAAATAGTGATCCAAAGATCTGGGTGCACAATGATCCAAGGGACAAGATATGTTGAAAAAGTAGATATGAAATCCACGAGCAATGACACCCTAAACAATAAATGAACCAATGATATGAGACACGAGTACCATATCTGCAAAAAATCGACTCTCTACGTCGATTTCTAGCAACAATCTACCTGTCTCACACCCTCAAGTTCAATCTGATTCTGTCTCACAATATCCAAAAACAAATAATCCCCAACAATGATTCACCCGGGATAAACAAATTAATATCATCTAAAACCCTTGTTGCAACAATGGTTGAGCTGCAACAAAAACCCCACATGCTCGTACGCTACAACAAAACCCTCGATGGTTCATGAAATAAGTTTTTGTTGAAGATGAATGTAGGGATTTCCACCTACTCTATTGAATTCTTTGGGCCAAAAATCCGAGGCTAAGTGAGGCCTTCAAGGAATCAAAAGTGATCCCAAATGAACTCGATGGGTGTCAATGTCCACTAGTTTTCTGTCAAACCCATGCAACTAGAATGGACAATTTTGATGAGTCCACCTCTATGAATATTTATTCCTTGTATGAACACCATAACAAATCAAAACAACAACACGCAGTGGATTTTTGTTACAAAGGGCCATCTTCATATTCTAAAATTTTTAATTACAACCATCATGTAATGATTGTCTAGTGGCCATATTTACTATTGTATAGCCTACCATTATGATGATTGTGAGAACATCATTTTGAGGAATTTGTACACACAATGAGGAATCATTAGACTTGTGAGATCTCATATTGGCGTAATATTCTTCTTYCTCCAATTGTGATTCTATCCCTCTAGTCATCATTAAGGGGGAATGTTAGAATGTGGTAATGATTGCCTAGTGGTCTCACATTTTGTCAAGTTATTCTTCAATAACTATCTATCTTGTAAAAAGGGTTTATCCCACATGTATCATGGGAATTGTTCTCCTTTCATTCTCTCACATATAATCAATGTGAAGGAGGCCCTTTAGGGGCAATAGGGGAAAATTTAGTGTGAGGTAATGCATATGTGGGGATGCCCAAGCATTGAAAGATTGGAGAGTTTACCTAAAGAATATGATACCAACTTTTAAGGATGTTTCCCCACATTGGGGTTTTACCATGTAAACTTTTTCCTCTTGTTGACTCCATGTTTTTCCTAATTTTTTCCTTCTATAAGTCTCTTTTTGAACATAATGATTATGCATTTTGAGCTTATTATTAGATTATTATCATCAAATCCATATGGGATGCAAATCGGGAAAAAGGCACGATCCAGACCTTCATTCAGACTTTCATCTATACCTTCATTCGGACCTTCATCCGGTCCTCATTACAGAACTCAGAGTACAACATATTTGTCCGTTAGCATACCTGTGGGCATTTTCGGGCAAAACCAGAACATGGGTTTTTTACCCATTATTGTCCTCCTGCTATGGATCCCACTGTATTTCGATTTAGACAGTTGAAATTAGCTCCTATATTCGAGATACAATTTTAAGAATTCATAGTCTATTAATAGCATAACTAAACAATTTTCTCATTTTGAGAGAGATTCGACCCTTTCAGTGGTCGACCTCTCAGACTCTACATATACTTGAGCTCGTTAGCATGATGGGACTGACCAAGAGAAACAATTTAAGAATTATGTGTAAAGTTTAGCTTTGTTCTTCATTTCAATGCAATTTTATGAATTAAGTTGAGTTTGTGATCAATTCATGAGTTGGAGTACCACAACTGCTCGGGGGGCCCACCAGTAGTCTGTGTGTCTTATTTCCTTGTCTGTTCATATTTCTAACCTCTCTTTTGCATGAATTGTTCTAATTTCCTTCTTACAATCATTTCCTATTAATTCCTCTGTATACCTTATTCCCTTATAATTGTTTTAATCCCTCTTTGATGTTATAATCTCTCTTCTACATAATTCCTTTGTACATCTCAGTTGTATTAATCACTCTTTTCTGATTGTATATCTCATTGTATTTATTCACTTTAGTTACTTATACTATGTTGTAAACATGAATCTTCTCTGTAATTAAAATAGATTAAACTAAACTCTGCAAGGATGTATAAATATTATTCTCCTTGTTTAAAAGTACAATAACATAATTTCATTGAAGCATTTATTGTTCAAGTACAATAGTGTCAAGCACATGTATCTCATATTTCCTTAATGGAAAATATTTCAGTAGACTTTCTTGTTTATACTCTGCATATCTCTGTAGAAATTAACATAAATTAATTATGTTTGAATTATCTAAAGTGTTAAGATGTCATTGTGATATAATTCACCATCTTAGACACAGCTACTATATTTAGATGTCATCATGATATAATTTTTCATTGTACACACATATAGATGATGTTGTTTTACTTCTTTAGTAGGATAGTATGAATTATATGATGTTGTTTACTTTCAGTCAGTAAGATTAGTGTAATGATGTGGTTTATTTTCTATAGAATAGAAGTAACCGTGAGTTCTTGATTTAATCTTGAAAAGTTTCTTTAAGAATAGAGTTCACTTCAAAGGATTTGTTTTAAGGAAAAATAGCTTACTTTTGTTCAAGGACTACTTACTTAGAGTAATGAGTTAATTGTTCATAGACATAGACTGCTCTGAACATTTAAAATGAATTTTATTGTCCAAACAGATCTCATCTTGTTTATAGTCCTTTAAATAATATTTTAAGATAGAATTGTAGATTGAAAATATAGTGTTGATCCTTAGGGTAAACCATTCTCTTGCTTAGTTAATTCACTTTCCAAACCTCATAAGCAGTTAGTTTCCTTTCTATCTTGACACATACTATCTTACAACTCAAAGTTTACTTACCCCGATCGATAATTTAATTGAGGGAAATTAAGGTATATAGTTTACCCATCATTTTTGGCGTCGTTGTCGGGGAGTTTTCCAAAGGTAGAAAACAATTAGGAAGTAGATTGTTTCTGAACATTAGTGCTAGTTTGGTGGTGGGGGAACGTTAATACGAGAGGTGAGAACCTGTGCATCTGTTATAGCAGGTTCCCCCAAACCCAATGGTAGTTTTATTTTTTTTTTGATTTCATGAACAAACCTAGGGATACAAAGGGTAGATATGTTAAAACCAATCAAAAAATTCCAACCAAAGTTCCTTCTCAAAATTTTGGAGGAAGAAATAATCCATCTATAAACTCTGCAGAACGGTATTGGAAAGTACAAGTAGGAGATATATTAACCCATAAAGATAAAGAAGTTTCAACAGAGACTAGAATTGAGAAAACCATAGAACAAAAAATTGAGACATCGACAATAGAAAGAGAGGAGGTAAACCCACTCGAACCTTCCAATTTCTCATCATCAACACCAACCAACACAACTTTTTCCTTTTTACCACCATCAGGGGATTCAAACTTTATAGATATCATTGACCCTGAACAAGTGAACACCCTCTTTTGGAGGTCAACAAATATAGTTGAAACAACAACTTCCGAACTAATAGTTTCAACAGGCTCGAGCAAAGTCCCTATAGCAGATAATTCTTCTCATCGGAGAAATATCTCTCCTGAAAAAGAACGTTGGGATGCCTCATTATCTCCAAGAATAAAACCACTAAGGTATTCTCTTTTTGGGAATAAGATCAGTATGGATGACCATGAGGACCATAATCATGTGAGATATGATGAGAGATAAGGGGTAGGAAACCTACCATAAACCACTTTTGGGTTTCAAATTTTGGATACCATGCAAAATGTTAATATGAAGAACATTCCACCTTCTTCACTACCTACCTTTTATGGTAAGAGTAGTTAGGATCCAAACACCTTCATGTTTGAGTTTGACATCTTGTGCAAAAATTATAACTACTTGCAAGATGCTCAGAAAATAAAACTATTCCCTGCCACTCTTAAAGATTCTGCACTTAGATGGTTCATGGGATTGAAAGAGTCTAGTATCAGATATTGGGAAGATATCAAGACCATATTCTTTAGGAAATACCAAGACTATTGCAAATCTAAATATTCTTGAAATGATATCTTTAAAATTCAACAATTAGAAGACAAGAGTCTTGAAGATTGCATGGAACAGTTCGCCTATATTTCACAAAAATCATAATGACCTTCCAGACGATGCAATAAGAACCCTTTTTCTTAAAGGGATATCAGAAGAATATTTGGAAACACTTAATATTATGGCATCAGGAGATGTCTCCCATAAACCATTTGTTGAGATTTGTGAGAAGTGTAGAAACTACTCGAGAAGCAAGGCTAAAATTGGAAAGGTTGTTCGAGATCCCTATAGTAGAAACTCAAAAGGAGTTGGTTCTGGTGGGGTTACAAGAATGGAAATAGGAAAGATATTAGAAAAATTTTAAACTGATATTTTAAGTACAATAGGTTCCCAATTGGACACTTTAAATATTAAGAAAAAATAGGAGGAAGAGAATGTTGCGATGTGCATATTTTGTCCGAGGTGCAGGAGGAAGAATTCCTCAAGGGAATGCCCATTAGACAACATTTTGGTCTGTGGCTTCTGTATTGAAGATAATCCAACTAAAAATGCCCATCACTTCTTGGTTTATTAGCCATTTATAAAAGTGGGGACCCTGGGGAATCTTCTTATGCACCTAGAAGGCCATGGCGGCTTAGGAGTCAGGCTATGTACCAGGATCCACCACCTCAAGATCCACCTTATTACCAACAACCACAATGATGGAACTTACCAAATTGGAAAAATTGGTCTCCACAGTATGCTTCACACCATCCTTGGCTACAAGGATGGAGGGGAGGACATACCTAGGGAAACACTTAGATTCCACCTGTTCCTATTCCCACTCATCCTTATCCATGGTTTCCACCAAATATTCAACAAGCTTTGTGAGGTTTTGTCCCTCCACCTTTACCTCCTATTCCACAACAACCTCAACAATTTCAAAATGCAAATTCCCCAAGACCAACATTATTATCAGCACAATCGGTGCCTAACCTAAACAATAAACCAACTCAACCTCTTCATAATGTTGAGTTGTAAACTTTTCCGACATATGTTATTTCTCCTGTTCCATTACATGAGATTCGACTAACGTCGACGAAAGTTTTGGATAAATAGAAACCTTCAGTAGTCATCCGTGAGGAAGACAAGTATGAAACTTTCGACCATCCAACAGATGACACTAAATGGGAAGATGTTATTATTCCCAAAGATAAAGAACAAAATCCTCCCAAAAGTGAATCCTTGAAAACTACAAAAGTTCCTCCCTATCTGAAGAGATTAGCAATCGAAAAACCAATGATTCGACTAGAATTTGACATTATAAACAAATTAAAAAATATATGTGTCAAAACTCCCTTGTTACGAGAAATAAAGGATATCTCGATTTATAGTAAGGTAATTAAGGAATTGTGTATCAAAAATCCAGGTAGGAAACAAAAAGATCCTACAACAATGAATTTGGTAGGATAATTGTCTGAATACATATCAAAGCGGCCTAGGGTCAAAAAGTATGCAAACCCAGGGAATCCAGTAGTAACGATAACCATTAATAAGATTCCCATTTGAAATAATCTCATAGACCTAGCGACGACCATTAATGTTATGACTGTCACTACCTTAGAGTAATTACAGTTGAAACACTTCCTTCGACCTACCCCAACTATTTTGGAATTGGCAGATAAAATGAAATTTATACCTGAGGGGATATTGGATGATATCATAGTCACATTAGGATCATGGGAATATCCATTAGACTTCCTTCTCATTCATTCAAAGGATCCTGCTAAAGTCCATCCCATTATCTTGGGAAGACCTTGGTTGGCTACTGCCAATGCGTTCATTGGTTTTTGAGAAGGTGAAATGAATATCTCTAATAGACTTTCTATGAACAAACTTACGATATATCCACCAGCTCAACCTGTTACAGAAAATCTATGGTGGCTTGAATGTCCATATGAGAACGAAAGATGGGAAGAACCCATATTGCCTAGTGATCACTCCTGGGCACTTCAGGAGCAAACAACAAAGAATGTGTTAAATCAATTCATTTATGGAATCACATGTGTTGATTTTCCTCAATCTTTCCCTCAATTTGATTATATGTTTGGTGAAGAATTTCAAGAACATTTGGATCCATCAACTCTTTCTTCAACATATTTTATCTTTGAAATAGATGAATCTGTTGGATCCTATACCATGCCTTATGAGATTAGTCCTAGAAAATTCCTACATATCAATTCAGGACTAGATGCAAATCAACAAGAACAATTAGTGAAAATCCTTAAGGACCAATCAGAAGCATTTTCCCGAGAATATACTGATATGCGAGGTATACACCTTGACACATGTATCCATCATATCTATACCAAAGAATAAGTAACACATGTTAGGCAACCTCAGAGACGGATGAATCTGACACTAAAAGATATAGTGAAGGAGGAAATACAGAAACCGTTGAATGTTGGTTTTATTTATCCAATTTTTTACGGCAAATGGGTATCCCCACTTGTAGTGGTTCCAAACAAAGTAACCGAAAAATGGAGAATCTGTGTTGACTTCCGAGAACTTAATAAGGCCACTCTTAAGGATTATTTTCCTCTCCCATTCATTGACCAAGTCTTGAATACCTTGTCATGGAAGCAATACTTTTCCTTCCTTGATGGATATAGTGGATATAATCAAATTCTAATAGCACCCAAGGATCAGGAAAAGATTACTTTCACTTGTCCTTGGGGCACTTATTCTTATAGGGTCCTACCATTTGGTCTATGTAACTCTCTTGCCACATTCCAACGAGCAGTATTAGAGATATTTGATGATCTCATTCATGACTATGTGGAAGTGTATATGGATGATTTTACAGTATATGGTAATACTTTTCAAGAAGCCCTAGATAACCTGAGAAAAGTTATCATTAGATTTCAAGAGATGAATTTATCCTTAAGTCATGAGAAGTGTAAAATGTTATTGACTAAAGGGGTAGTCTTAGGGCATCATGTTTCGTATGAAGGAATTAAAGTGGATCCTACTAAGATTGAAGTAATTGTAAAACTCCCACCTCCAAAGATTCCAAAGGAGGTGAGAATCTTCCTTGGACATGCCGGTTACTACCAACGATTCATCGAAAATTTTATGAAAATTGTCGCACCAATGTTTGGATTGCTCACAAAAGATGTTGACTTTCTTTGGACTGACCATTGTCAAACTGCCTTTGAAACTTTAAAAGCTAAATTATCTATTGCACCAGTTCTTAGAGGACCCAATTGGGCCCTCCCATTCCATATATCTAATGATGCCTTCGATACTGCAATAGGAGGAGTGTTAGGACAAAAAAAGACCAAAAATATTATGCCATTTACTTTGTAAGTAAGAACTTGACTCCTGCTGAGATGAACTATACAGTCACTGACAAATAATTCTCAACAGTCGTCCATGCCATCAACAAGTTTCGCCACTATATTACAGTATGTGAGGTATTTGTACATACAGATCACTCTGCCATTAGATTTCTCATGAATAAACCTATTACCAATGGTCGAGTAACTAGGTGGCTCCTTTTATTACAAGAGTTCAATATTACTATCCTTGACCAACCAGGAAAAGAGAACTTAGTAGCTGACTTTCTCTCTCACATTAATCATGAAGATGATAGTATTCCTATTGATGATATTTTTCCATATGAGCATCTCTTTTCCATCTCCATAAACACTCCATGGTTTGCAGATATGGTAAATTATTTAGCCACTACAAAATTACCAGATCATTTGTCACCTCATAAAAAGCGTTGAATTATAACACAAAGTGATAACTACTCATGGGTTGGCCATGACCTTTTCCATACTAGAATGTATTTGATCATTCATATATATGTTCGAGAAGACGAGATAGTAGAAATCCTACAAAATTTCCATGATGGACCATGTGGTGGTCATTTTTTCGATAAACGTACAACATACAAGGTTTTACATTCATGATACTATTGGCCTAGCATTTTTAAAGATGCTGCCAAATATGTAAGAAGTTGTGATAGTTGTCAGAGGATAGGAAAACCCACATCAACCAATGAAATGCCTTTACATACCTAGGTTATGATCGAACCTTTTGAGAAATGGGCCCTTGATTTCGTAGGACCAATTTTCCTCATGTCTCATAAAAATAACTATATTCTTGTTTGGACAGATTATGTCACTGAGTAGGTATAGGAAAAAGCCTTGTTTAGGGCTACTGAAAAATATGTTGTTGAGTTTATTTATGAAGATATTTTTTCCTTCTTTGGTGTTCCTTGTGATATTGTCACGGACCAGGGTACACAATTTACTTCTAAGCTGATGAAGGAATTAACAGAAAATAATGGGATAAAACATCGTAAGTCCTCTCCATACCACCCACAAGATAATGTCCAAGTGGAATCAATAGACAAAGTATTGGAAACTATCTTGAGTAAAACTATCCAACTACACCATAGAGATTGATCTGATAGACTTCCATAGGCTTTGTGGGCATATCGCACCACATGGAGAAACACCATTGGACATACCCCATACGAACTGGTTTATGGAAAGAAAGTACTCTTACCTATTGAATTCCAAGCAAGAACTTTTTGTAATGCTTCACAACTGGGATTAGATATAGATGAAGCACATAAACAACGAGTCTTACAACTGAATGAATTGGATGAAATTAGACATGATGCTATCCAAAGAATGATCTTAGTTCAAAACCAACGAAGCAAGTGGAATGATAAATTCATTAAAAAGAAGCAATTTCAGCCTGGAGATTGGGATATGTTGTTTGATTCAAGGTTTAAAACTTTTAAAGGTAAACTCACCACTCGATGGTTAGGTCCTTATGAAGTGGTTACCATGTTTGATAACGAGGTTGTGAAAATAAAAACAATTGATGATGAAGATGTCTCTTTTCTAGGGAATTGGCATAGACTTAAACTTTACCATAAACTTATTTCTAAAGAAGACTTTATGAAAGTCATGTCAATCGATGATGCATTGGCATTGGTGGATGGGGAAGTTTCTTCTCCTTCTCCCCGTTCTTGAAATATTTTGATTTTCTATTGTACATATGTAAATATTTTTGGTGTGGTTTTTTATGAGCAGTTTTAGAAATTTTGCAGGTATTCATTTACAAATGGACAATTTCAAGGAAACAAAAAAAAAGGGGAGTATTTTACTCCAAAAGAAGATGTTATTATAATTAAATTTCATCATCTTATTGAGAATCATTTGAGTAATGATTATTTTTATCATTATTAAAAATTGTTTGTTTTAGTTAGTCATTTTTAGTTCTTTGACCAGAATTATATCTTCTTTTCAAACTAGACTTTCAGAGAGTTCTTATAACAATTGCTTATATCCCTCAACCACCAAAAAATATATTGAAAAAAGTGACATTGATCTCATCAAAACTAGAGGCTACTAGTACAATCCATCCAAATCTCTAAGTGGGTGAGTAGAGTATTTTATAAAAGAGTAGCAAGAAGGTCTACCTGATGGTTAAGCCATGGACACATCAATTTAATTTCAATGGAAGAAGATGAGTAGGGAATACATATATATTTTTCTTATTTTCCATTGGTTCAATCCACTACACATTAAAATGCTCAATTGTGTCATATCTTAAGATTGGTTACACTCACTTAAGTATCCCTTACATCAAGACAATATGTAAAGGTTATATATATATATATATATATATATAAGAAAAATCATCCTCCAACCCATATACCATCCCAGTCCATAATTTTTTTTCCAGAGCTTCCTCCCCATATTCTTGCAAAAATCAACATTCATTTACAAATCTTAAAGGTGAGGGTAAGGACTAGTCTCTGCTATCAAAAGGGTGTAAGAGACTAACCCACCGGAATACTAAACAGGTATGTTGGCAGCGGGTACCAACCTATTGTATGACTAGGTAAACCCGTCAGAGTACTGAACAAACTTGTTGGCAACGAGGCATTCTACTTGGCAAGGATGATGTCACACACCCACACCGGCCATAAGATTTTTTTTTATTTTCTTATAGGCCAGGAGCTCCGTTCAAGGTTCCAAAGCCAAATCCTCTCCTTGATTCCCTACCGGGGTCCTGCTGCTTGATCCACAGGCTCCATTGAATCCCGACTGCACAACCCACACAAGACGCGAACCTTACATCCCCATGTGACCACAACCCTATGATCACACACCTAAACGCCAAGGGGTGCTAGTCACGGATCGCGACTTCGAATTTCCAACACATGAGTCACCCCAGAATCTCCATCTCTCGAATCCCAAACTCCGATTTAGAACCCAACTCCACAGCTAGTCCCTCTCTTAGCTCTTGTCCATGTGACCGCTAGCGCGACCACAGGTCTAACCCAAAGAGGGCGCTTTCGGAATTCGCGTATTGGCGATGTAAGGGATTCAAGCCCTTGCTCATCAGACTCCCAATTCTCGACAAGGGATGAGCGTTGGTTAGCTCCCCTCTTGGCCTTCGTCCACGTGACCATTCACCGTGACCACCTGCTAACACCAAAAGGTGCCACCGG
>JASDQU010309417.1:32211-60360 GCA_032191745.1 Picea mariana
AATTTGGATTTCACATATCGTGGATATGGGGAGCAGTCTCCTCCTTCCCTTTCGAATCCCTAACGAATTTTGGATCTTCGCCACGTGTCCTCCACAATGGACGGTTAGGATTCAAACCGGCTCCCAACTCATCGAGGATTTGAGACCCAAGGCAGAACCTTGTTCTCCCAACTCGCGATCCCTGATCTCGCGAAATGAACCAACGGTTCAGATCTAACTTAGATTGACGACCCTGGTTCCATCGCTACTTGCAAATACTGAGGGGGTCGAGGCGTTAACGCCTATGCTTCTCCTCTAGATCCATGGGTTCTGACAGGCCTGGGATACTCCCGAAATGGATCTCGTTCGTTTGCCTAGCAAATGAAAGGGTCCACCCTTTCGCTAATTGAACTCGCTATTCCTTCTGAACTTAGGTGATGAGATTCAAATTCTTGGAACTTCAATTTCCCACGGTTTCGAAACTTTCGAGAGATAACTCCTTTTGGCACAGGGTTTCCAGACCTGGATCACATGATCCTTCAGAGGGTTCTTGGGTAATTATCCCTAGGCTTGGTCAGGTTTCTAGGTAAGAGCTTGGGTACCTTTCAAAGTCCCTAGGTTTCTCACTTGAATGAAGTGCCTTCTTAATTTGTCGAGCTATGAACTCTGGGACAGGGGTAGAGTAAACTCATGGGTTTACTATAACGATAGCCATTTCAAGGAATTCACTCCGACTCTGGAATGTGAGGAAACTCCCCGGGGAAGGTGCCTTCGGGAAATTAAACCAGAACATAACGTGAATCAAGTAGATGGGACAATTATCAAGGGAACAGACTCATATTCTGGACTTATTTATTCTATACACAAACCGATTATGGACATATAAGTATAAGCATGCATCCATTATTTCCAATCAAAACACAAGGGCAATCACTTCTATATAGAAACCATTTATGAGCGTATAAACATGAGCATGCATCCATGATATTCCATTCAAAAGACAAGACATAAAACACTTATCAGAAACACGAGGCGTGACACGACTTCTAAGAGGGGTGCTCGTTTCCACCCAACCATAGGCTCAGTCACTCCCAACGGATTTATCACTAGCCACCCCCGAGCTTAGGCCACGATGCTTTGAGATTCAATCTCTTACTTCTAGCTCAACGAAAGTTAGGGACGAAGGTTACTCTCTTTCTCCCATATAGGAATAGATAAGGACGAAGGTTACTCTCCTTCTCCTAACTCAGTCTCCATTTCCTAGGATCAGAACTCACTTTTCCCTTTCAATTCTCCCTTGGACCCGAGATTTTCCGCTCTCGTCTCTACGTTCTTTGTCGTCTTTTTTTCTCTGTCCTCCACGCTTCCCTTCTTTCCTTCCTCGGTAAGGTTGTGTGTGGCTCAAATCCCCCTTCCGTGGTCAGGTCTGGAAGCCATGTGATGGGAAGTCTGCCCCATCCCTCATTACTCTTGAGGAGGACCTTCCCACCTACTAGCCTGATGGAAATTCAATTCTGGATAGAGGGTTGTTCTGATCTTGAGCAACATTAACTCCAGTATGATATTGGTTTGGTGGTGATTATCACAACCGTTCTGGGTTCCCTCCACTACCTTTTTCATTAGCAATTGTGGCCTCTCTTTCTTAGCACATCCCCTCTCTCAGAAGTCACGCAACACATTTCCATTATCCAGCAAAATAACAGGATTTACATTCATGGACCTTTATACAAAGGTCCACCAAATTAAACATTCACAATTTGAGTTTGCCATAGTTCCTGGCCAACAAAGTTATATTTACAGGATGGGGAAAACAGAGTGTTACAATTCCCTCCCCCTTAATGGAATCATCATCCTCTATGTTCTATCTACTGATATGATATGTATGTATAGGAGTAAACAAAATCAGAAATGCCTACCTCATGGCATCTTCCATTTCCTAGGTAGCCTCATCTGGGCCAAAGTGTTTCCATTTCACCTTGACCTGTGCAATGGTTCAGTTCCTGAGCATTGTCTCCTTCCTATCTAGTATGCATTGGGGTTCTGGCAGGAGTTCTCCTTCCGGTTCCACCTGAATCACAGACCAGTCAATTATATGATTAGCATCATGTTCATATTTCTTCAATAATGAAGCATGAAAAACATTATGTGCCTTTACAGTGGGAGGAAGTGCTAGCCTATAGGCTACAGGTCCCACTCTATCTAGGACTTCAAAGGGTCCACAATACTGAGGTGCCAACTTGGCACAGGCTCCCATACTCAAGTAACTCTTCCGGGGTCTAACTTTGAGATAAACATGGTCTCTGACTTTGAATTCTTTGGAGGTTCTCTTTCTGTCGGCGTAACTTTTCTGTCGGTCTTGAGCAATTTTCAGATTTTTCCTTATCTGCACTACTTGTTGTTCCATTTCTTTTAACATGTCAGGTCTGATTGTAATTCTGTCCACTGGATTACTCCAGCTGATTGGGATCTTGCACTGTCTACCATGGAGGGCTTCAAAGGGGCTCATCTTTAAGGATTCTTGATAACCATTGTTGTAGGCAAACTCTACCAACAGTAGGTAGTCTTCCCACTTCTTAGGCTGATGCATTACGTGCATTCTTAGCATGTTCTCTACTATTTGGTTTACTCTATCTGTTTTTCCATCAGTTTGAGGGTGATAGGCCATGTTGAACAACAATTTAGTCTCGAAACCGGCCATTAGGGATTTCCAAAAGTTTGAAGTGAATTTGGTATCTCTGTCAGATACAATTTCCTTGGGCATGCCATGCAATCTGAATATCTCCTTCATGAAGATGTTAGCAATATTTATTGCCTTGCAAGTTGACTTAATAGGGATGAAATGGGAAAACTTACTCGGTTTGTCCACCACGACCATAATGGCATCATTTTTCTTGGTTGACTTTGGTAATCCGGCGATGAAATCCATGGAGATGGTTTCCCATTTCCATTCTGGAATCGGTAGGTGTTGTAACAGTCCGGCTGGATGTCGGTGCTCTGCCTTAACTTGTTGTCATTCCATGCACTTAGCTAAGTAGTTAGCTATGTCTTTCTTTAACCCAGGCTAATAGAATTGTTTCCTAGTGCCTGTTATCATCTTCTGATATCCCGGGTGACCAGTGTATGGTCTCTTATGCAATTCATCCATTATGAACCTCTTCAAGTTGTCACAGTTTGGAATATATAATCTATTTATGTAAGTCATCAACCCTTCCTCAAGCATTTGGTAGCCTTCATACTTCATCCCTGTGGGCTCTTGACTTAGGTATGAAGTCACGGTCTTAAAGAATGCATCTGTCTCTTGTGCATTTCTGATTCTCTCCCTGACATCCGTTTTGCAGGTGCTTATTGTTGCTAGATGAATCGTTTTTATACTTCTACTAAGGGCATCGACCACCCTATTTTCCACTTATGGTTACCTCGCTTGCCTGGGATTGAGTTTTGGTTGATCAAACAGGGGTCTCAATCCACAATGATCTGTCATAAGAACAAATCTTCTACCCAGTATGTAGTGTCTCCACATTTTCAAGGCATGGACTATGGCGGCCAGCTTTAGGTCATGGGTCACACAATTGATCTCATGCTCATTTAATTTCTAGGAGGTATAGCATATTACATGTACTTCTTGCATAAGGACTCCTCCGAGTCCTTCCTTGCAGGCATCTGTACACACCAGGAAATCATCATCCAGGTCCGCAATCTTTAGCACATGTGCATGGGTCGGGAGGTATTTTAGTTCCTGAAATCTTTCTTGGCATTTTGATGTCCAAATGAATTTAGCCCCCTTCTTCTGAAGGGAAGTGATTGGACAACCAATCTTGGAAAACCCTTTTATGAATATTCTATAGTATCCTGCTAAGCCCATAAAGGACCTAATATCAAATACATCTTTCAAGGTAGGCCATTCCATAATGGATCTGATCTTGTCAGGGTCTACTGCGACCCCTTCCTTAGATATGACATGGCCTAAGTAGTGGACTTGCTTCTGAAAGAAATCACACTTGCTAAACTTAACGTAGAGCTGATGCTCCCTCAGTACTTGAAGTACGAGTCTAAGATGTTCTTCATGCTTCTCCCTGTTCTTGGACTAGATTAGGATATCATCAATGAAAACCAATACAAATTTGTCTAGAAATTTGTTGAGTACATTATTCATCAAGCACATAAAAGTGGCGGGGACATTGGTTAACCCAAATGGAACCACCACAAATTCGTAGTGACCATACCTCGTTATGAAGGTTGTTTTGTGGATATCTTCATCCCTAATCTGAACTTGATGGTAGCCCGATATTAGGTCGATCTTTGAGAAGATGGATGCACCTCCCAATTGGTCGAACAGGTCATCGATTCTTGGTAAGGGGTACTTGTTCTTTATGGTTCCCTTATTGAGTTGCATGTAATCTATGCATAGTCAGAGTGTGCCATCTTTCTTTTTCACAAACAGGACGGATGTTCCCCATGGAGACACACTGGGTCTGATGTAGCCTTTATCCATCATATCCTTTAGCTGTAACTTGAGATCAACGAGCTCTGGTGTGCTCATTATGTATGGCATTCTAGATGCTGGTGCAACTCCCAATGTAATTTCTATTGAGAAGTCAATATCTCTTCTCAAAGGTAGACCTGGTACTTCTTCTGGGAATACGTCCTTGTATTCTCTTAATATGGGGTGGTCCTCTATATTTGGTTTGTCATCTTCAGCGGAGTCCAACACATGTATTGCATATAAGGAACACCCTTTTCTGCAATACTTCTTCATTTGAAGGGTCGATATTTGTCTTACTGAGTCAGGCTTATGAATCCCTTGGAGGGTCATATTCCTCCCATCTTTATTTATACATTCTAAAGTTTTATAATAACAATCCATTTTAGCTTTATGAGCAGCCAACCAGTCCATACCAATCAACAAGTCATAAGATCCCAAGGGAAGTATGTTAAGGGTCGCTTGGGTGGTCAATCCACCCATGATGAATTGGCAAGCTGGTATAGCCTCTGCCACCTTTCTCTTGGTCCCAGTGGCTAGTTGTACCAACCATGGTTTAACATGTCTAGTTGGTGGTAGTTTACACTTATCAGCAATCTGAGGGGCTATGTAACTCAAATTGGAACCTGGATCAATTAATATAGAAATTGGATGGTTGGTGATCATACCTTCCAGTTCCACTACTGAAGCTTGATGGTTGGCTTGATTATTGTCTATGGATGCATAGATCTGTGGCATGCTCCTAGACACATCAGTGACCCTGATAACTTCTTTCATATTGTATATCCCCTTACTGTTTTGTTGTCTGTGTGGGCATTCCCTCAATATATGATTTTCTCCACAACCCCAACATTTTAAGGGTTCCTTCTTTATGTTATCGGTCTTTGTTGGGACTGTCTGAAAAGGTTTATTTCCACTTTAAGAGGGGAAATTTTGTTGATATACGCTTCTAGCAGGAAGGATCCCCCTAGAATATTTTCCATAGTTCCTAAAACTTGAGGAGTTAAACCTTTTCTTCTAGAATCCCAAGCTATTCTTCTTCTTCTAGTCCTCATGGGGTCTTGTCTTGCTCCCAAGTTGTTCATAACAATACCTCGCCTTCCAGATAGCCTCTTCTAAGGTCCTTGGTTCATTGAACTCAATTCTATCCTGGTAGGTCTAAGGTAACCCACTAATGAACCGCTGCATTTTTTATTTTTCATCTTTTATGTAGGGTACATACCTCAGTAGCTCAAGGAATTTATTGAAAAATTCCTCTATGGTGAGCTGCCCCAACCGGAGTTCATAGAATTCCTTAGTTTTCCCATCCATGTATTTTTCTAACAGGTACTGCTTTCTGAAGTATTTCTCAAATTGCTTCCATGACAAGTCCTTCTCATGGACTCCCTTCACATTCCTAAGGTCTTCCCACCATATGGAAGCCTTTCCATTCAGGTTGAAGATGGTTATTTGAGCCTTCAAGTTTTCGGAGTAGTCATGGACTCTGAAATACTTATTTAAACCAAGCAGCCAATCTTTCGCCTCTTCTCCCTTATTTATCTCTCCATTGAAAGAGGGTGGTTTGGCTTTCTTGAACTCTTCCGGACCACTGGTTTTGGAATGCTTCCATTTCTTTCCTTTCTTCTAAGAATGCGAGCTAGCCCTGCTACTAGAAGACCCTTCGGAGTTATCAGCTTCCTTTCCAGAGGAATCTCCTGATGAGTGCCCTCGACCTCCATGTTGGACCTTCTTCGCGGTACTTCTCCCAGTGGGGTCACTTATGGAGATATTCTTTCGGGTCTCAAGTGGACTCTGACCTCTCTTCTTGTGTCGTCAGTCCACATGACTGGTTGCTGGTTTGTGTTGCAGTTGCCTCTGTATGTCGGATAAGATTTGTCGCAAGACTGCGTTAATTTATGTTTGTTTTTCTTGCTCCTTTATCAGTCTCTCATTGTCAGCCTTGAAACGTTGTAGCTCGGCTCTGATACTTCTTACAGTTTCAGCCAAATTTGGAGGGGTTTCCTCCACCCTCCTTTCATCAGATTCCTCGTCTCTATTGTGGGAGCCATCCCCCACTTCATGGCACATCATGATCCTTTAGTATTGGTGTCTTCCTGCGATTCACTGACTGTTCAAGTGTTGCCAAAAAACACATATAGTTAGCTTCACAATTTATTAGTCCATGAACAATACATGGTTTAAACTTCATAATGTGCACACATAGTAGAAAGTTTCATTTCTTTCCTTAATAATATTTTTAAATCAATCCTCTTAAGAAACAGGTAAGATAGGGTGTCACTCCTTGGAAAGTACCCATATAGGGTTATTTAAGCGACTCTTCCATGAGCCCAAGCAGGCCAAGTGTTGTAACCATGCTTTGATACCATTTTGTCACACACCCACACCAGGCATAAGAATTTTTTTGATTTTCTTATAGGCCAGGAGCTCTGTTCAGGGTTCCAAAGCCAAATCCTCTCCTTGATTCCCTATTGGGGTCCTGCTGCTTGATCCACAGGCCCCATTGAATCCCGACTGTACGACCCGCACAAGACACGAACCTTACATCCCCATGCGACCACAACCATGTGATCACAAACCTAAACGCCAAGGGGTGCTAGTCATGGATCGTGACTTCGAATTTCCAACGCATGAGTCACCCCAGACTCTCCATATCTTGAATCCTAAACTCAGATTTAGAACCCAGCTCCACAGCTAGTCCCTCTCTTAACTCTTGTCCATGTGACCGCTGGCGCGACCACAGGTCTAACCCAAAGAGGGCGCTTTCGAAATTTGTGTATCGGCAATGTAAGGGAGTCGAGACCTTGCTCATCTAACTCTTGATTCCCAACAAGGGATGAGAGTTGGTTAGCTCCCCTCTTGGCCTTCGTCCACGTGACCATTCACCGTGACCATGTGCTAACACTAAAAGGTGCTACTGGGAATCGCGTTTCAGGATTTCGGTTGCAAGGAACCTTGGTTCCTTGATCCCTGAAAGTCTGACAACCTGGATCCTACAGTCTAGATCCCCCTGCCCTCAGACGGTCCTGATTTAATACCGACGTTCCCCTTTTCGGGACTTTGGCAGAGTGTTTACCTCCCAACTCTTGGTTCCAAATCCACGAAATGGTTTGGGCATCAGATCAATGGCCCTGATTTAACCATGATCCAACGACTCATATTTCCTCTTCACGAAATCGACATTTTGCACACCGGGGTTTCGAAATGTAAGGACCTCAGTCCTCTTGATTCATGAAATTCGGCCAAGACAGATCTAGTGACACCTGTCCTAGGGATGGGTGGTCCAAATATCTCCTCAAGCAACGATTGCGATTAGATCACAACTTCACCTGTCGTGAGCTCTCGCTGCTCCCTTTGTTGACTCTCTTCGGTAGCAAGTCAGTGAAATGATTTCGTCTCGCCATGTGTCCTACGAAAATGGACGGTCATGATGATGTAGGGACAACTAATGGCCTGGATTTAATCTGGCTTTCACATATCGAGGATATGGGGAGCAATCTCCTCCTTCCCTTTCGAATCCTCGATGACTTATGGATCTTTGCCACGTGTCCTCCACAATGGATGGTTAGGATTCAAACTGACTCCCAACTCATCGGGGATTTGAGACCCCAGGCATAACCTTGTTCTCCCAACTCGCGATCCCTGATCTCGTGAAATGAACCAACTGTTCATATATAAATTAGATCGACGACCCTGGTTCCATCACTACTTGAAAATACTGAGGGGGTTGAGGCGTTAACGCCTACGCTTCTCCTCTAGATCGATGGGTCCTGATGGGCCTGGGATACTCCCGAAATGGATCTCGTCCGTTCGTCTAGAAAACGAAAGGGTTCACCCTTTCACTAATTGGACTCGCTATCCCTTATGAACTTAGGTGGCAAGATTCAAATTCTCAGAACTTCAATCTCCCACGGCTCCGAAAATTTCGAGAGCTAACTCCTTTTGGCACAGGGTTTCCAGACCCAGATCACATGATCCTTCAAAGGGTTCTTGGGTAATTATCCCTAGGCTTGGTCGGGTTTTTGGGTAAGAGCTTGGGTACCTTTAAAAGTCCCTAGGTTGCTGACTTGAATGAAGTGCCTTCCTAATTCATCGAGCTATGAACTATGAGACAAGGGTAGAGTAAATTCATGGGTTTACTGCAACGATAGCCATTTCAAGGAATTCACTTTGACTATGGAATGTGAGGAAACTCCCTGGGGAAGGTTCCTTCGGGAAATTAAACCAGAACATAACGTGAATCAAGTAGATGGGACAATTCTCAAGGGAAGGGACTCGTATTCTGGACTTATTCATTCTATACATAAGCTGATTATGGACATATAAGTATAAGCATACATCCATTATTTCCAATCAAAACACAAGGGAAATCACTTCTATACAGAAACCATTTATGATCATATAAACATGAGCATGCATCCATGATATTCCATTCAAAATACAAGACATAAAACACTTATCAGAAACACTAGGCATGACCTGATTGCTGAGAGGGGTGCTTGTTTCCACCCAACCATAGGCTCAGTCACTTCCAATGGATTTATCACTAGCCACCCCTGAGCTTAGGCCACGATGCTTTGAGATTCAATATCTTACTTCCAGCTCAATGAAATTTAGGGCGAAGGTTACTCTCCTTATCCCATACAGGAATAGATGAGGGCGGAGGTTACTCTCCTTCTCCTGACTCAGTCTCCATTTCCTGGGATCAAAACTCACTTTTCCCTTTCAATTCTCCTTCGTACCCGAGAGTTTTCACTCTCGTCTTTGCATTCTCTGTCAAATTTTTTTCTCTGTCCTCCATGCTTCCCTTCTTGCCTCCCTCGACAAGGTTGAGTGTGGCTCAAATCCCCCCATCTGTGGTCAGGTCCAGAAGCCATGCAATGGGCAGTCTACCCCATCCCTCATTACTCTTGAGGAGGACCTTCCCACCTACCAGCCTGACAGGAATTCAATTCTAGGCAGAGGGTTGTCCTGATCTTGAGCAACATTAACTTCAGTATGATACTGGTTCGATGGAGGTTATCGTAACCGTTCCGGGTTCCCTCCACCACCTTTTTCATTAGCAATTATGGCCTCTTTTTCTTAGCACATCCCCTCTCTCAATAGTCATTCAACACGTTTCCATTATCCAACAAAATAATAGGATTTACATTCATGGACCTTTATACAAAGGTCCACCAAATTAAACATTCACAATTTGAGTTTGCCATAGTTCCTGGAGAATAAAGTTATATTTACAGACTAGGGGAAACAGGGTGTTACAGATGATGACTTAAAAATAATAAATAATAAGTCTTTGATTTTAAAACTTGTCTTGATGTATGGAACTACTTGTGGGTATGACTGAAAGGGGGTATGCATGGTTAAGTAAAAGTAAATGAACTCCATTCACTTGCCATTGGGGGCTAGCCTGAAGATGATCTTAAGTCCCTCTTGTCTAATTCTTCCTAACTATATGTAAGATGTTTTGTCTTACAGATGGGGCCTTTCTCTTAACCGTTTTGATAGGCTAGCATGTGAAATTTACCTATACACTCGGAAGCCAAAAATCTTAGGATATTGGAAGGATTGATTGGTTTCCTATATGTTTTATTGAGAAGTGTTACAATGCTTATATATGGGGGAAGGGATAAACATTGTTCATTCATTTAGAAAGTCTATGTGAAAAGGTCATATAATTTATGTCATAAAGAGACACATTATGAAACTTCTTTCTACACAATATTACAGGATGTCATGTCATCGATTTTTAATACTTGCACATTAGATAATTAACTATATATTATTAGAATAATCTTATGATGATGAGCTTGTTTATTCCATCATAGTTTCAGTTTCTGATAAAAAGGAAGATTGATTAAGGAATTTTATTCTTTGTTGCAGTTACATGACAAAGGCAACCAAGATGAATACTTCATTCCATCCTCTCATCCACCTTGGCAGATAGGAGCCTTACAATCCAATGAATTTGGAAATTACAAGCTTATTGTTGACTGCTATGTCATTTTCAAACCAGATGGAGTGTTGGATGAGGTACTATAAAAAAATAATGTAACCTATAAGGGTGGTTTACAACACTTCAGATAAATATCGACTAGATCCAACATAGTTTAACATATAAATTGGCATCCAACATGGTTTAACATATACATTGGGATCATATGGTTTAAATATAATCTAACACATACAAATTACTTATGCATGAATTTTTTTTGATCATAATGTCCAATTCTTTGACTTGGACATTGATCAAATCATTTCAAGCATCACCATAACGATTTTAAAGGTGTCATGCATAATCATTATTGATGGTGTTCTTTTTCTCTCATTAATCCCAAGTAACCCATGATTTCAAAACACTTGCTCACATTTCCGATTTAGGGAAACAAAATACTCTACATCCCCTCTATTTTTACTTTGCATTTTCTTTGTTTTGCCTTGCCATGATGCTGAACCTCCACAAACCCTCCTCATATCATGAACTGTTAGCTATCCCTGAGTTCACAGCCTGTAGAGAGATATTTCTCCACGTGGGATAAGGGCAATTCCTTGCCAGTCTGCGGGGGAACGACAATTATGTTTCCCTCCAGTTCACCCTCGGGTTCGATGGCAGGATTGCTCGCATTGGGTCACTAGTTTTTCTAGTCTTTGAAGAGTCTATTGTTGTTTCCACCAAACTCCCACAATTTGGAGACAGATGGTTCAAGCATCACCAACTTCCACAATAGAGTTATAATCGAGTTTTTAAACCATAATATAAAAATGTTTCCAAGGCTAAAGGTTATTCAAAGGGATATATTAAATATGAATTTCTTAACCCTCTGGTCATCATCACCAGATTAATCACTTGTGAGGGTAAGTATTCCACCTTCAAATCCTGCCATTTTCGCCTCTTGGCTCACTTTTAGTTTGATAAACCTTTGAATTTTCCATTTTTATTTTCAAAGAGTCTTGAGAAAATGTCCTCCCAGGTTCCCAAGAATGTGAACAACCCTCACCATATCTTATTTCATCATGGCCTTATTAAACTACTGGTTATCTCAGAATTAAGAAAACAAGATAGAACCTGGGATGATTTCCTTTACCAATTTTTGAACCCCCATTTGACAGTTAAAACAACCAAGAAGTCAATTGATTTTGGGACTGATAATCCATCTAACCCTCATTCTCCTAAGACTCCAAACCCTCCAATTAAAAATATTCCCTCATCTACTAAGAAAGCCAAGAAGCCTATTGTTGATCCTCAGTTATCTACAACTCCTATTGACTCTAAATAGAAGAAGCTGCATGACTCTTTTCACCATGATTTTCCTCCAATTCCTACAAAGAGGCGAGGTGCTAACATGTTCAAAGGACAACCATCTCGTAGGAGCACTTGAAGTATGATTGGAAAGTTCAATAAAAATCCTCCAATTACCTCAGACCCTATTTAATTATCCTTTGATCATGAGTGCCCTCATAAGAATCTTAAAGAAGACTCTACATGAGGTTCTAAGACTGCCAAAGAAACTAAATCTAAATATGTCATTCTTAGTCTTCCACAAAATGCCACTATCACACCTTCTCCTCAAATTCATAAACCTTCTACAAAATGTGACATGCCTTCCACATCCACTGATAATCCTAAGCCTTCTCTTATTGAAAATTATGATTAGTCCCCAACTGTTGAAAAGTTGCAATAAGAAAATGCTCAGTTGACCCAACGTCTCGGAGAGTATGAAACATTGGATCGTCATTTACACCATGATAATGATTTCCTACAAACCAAGGTGAATTCTCTACAACGTTTGGTTGATGATATGGCTACTATTAATCACAATTTAAGAATGAAGTTGAAGCATCAGAGGAGGCCTAAGAAGAAGTCTTCAGTACATGAGGAAGAAGACCCTAAAGCTTAATTCATATCCTATCTCAAGATTATGTCACTACTCAGGAGTATAGTTATGTTTTGGCAATCCATTTTTCTTTGCAGAGAGACCTGCAAAACCTCAGGCGTGGGAGAAATGTTGACTCCATGTTTTGCCTAATTTGTTCCTTCTATAAGTATCTTTTTGAACATAATGATTATATATTTTGAGCTTATTATCATCAGATCGATATGGGATGTGAATTAGGAAAAAGGAGCGATTCAGACCTTCATCCAGACCTTCATTCGGACCTTCATCCGGTCCTCATTACAGAACTCGTAGTGCATCATATTTGGTCGTTAGCATACCTATGGGTATTTTCGGGAAAAACCAGAACATGGGTTTCTTACCCATTATCGTCCTCCTACTATGGATCCCATTGTATTTCAATTTAGACAGTTGAAACTAGCTCCTATATTCGAGATATGATTTTAAGAACTCATAGTATATTAATAGCATAGCTAAACGTTTTTCTCGTTTTGAGAGAGAGTCAACCCTTTCAGTGGTTGACCTCTCAGACTCTATATATACTTAAGCTTGTTATCATGATGGGACTGACCAAGAGAAACAATTTAAGAATTTTGTGTAAAGTTTAGCTATGTTCTTCATTTCAATGCAAGTTTATGAATTAAGTTGAGTTTGTGATCAATTAGTGAGTTTGAGTACCATAACTTCTCGGGGGGGCTACTAGTAGTATGTGTGTCTTATTTCCTTGTATGTTCATATTTCTAATCTCTCCTTTGTAGGAATTGTTCTAATTTCCTACTTATTTCCTATTAATTCCTCTGTATATCTTATTTCCTTATAATTGTTCTAATCCCTCTTTCCTGTTAATTCCTTTGTACATCTCAACTGTGTTAATCACTCTTTTCTGATTGTATATATCACTATATTTATTCACTTTAATTACTTATACTATGATGTCAACATGAATCTTCTATGTAAATAAAATAGATTAAACTAACCTCTGCAGGGTTGTATAATTATTATTCTCCTTGTTTAAAAGTACAGTAGCATAATTTCATTGAAGCATTTATTGTTCAAGTACAATAGTTTAATTTCAGATTTTAAGAGTTGTTCATAGGTTTGATCAATCACATACACATGTATCTCATATTTCCTTAATGGCAAAGATTCCAATAGATTGTCTTGTTTATACTTTGCATGTCTCTGTAGAAATTAACATTGAATTGATTCTGTTTGAATTATCAGTTGTGCTAAGATTCCATCGTGATATAATTCGCCATCGTAGATACAACCAATATATTTAGATGTCATCATGATATAATTTTCCATTGTGGACACATATATATGATGTGTTTTCCTTCTTCACCGGGATAGTGTGAATTAGATGATGTTGTTTACTTTCAGTCAATAAGATTAGTGTAACGATTTGGTTTATTTTCTGTAGAATAGAAGTAACTGTGAGTTCTTGATTTAATCTTGAAAAGATGTTTTAAGAATAGAGTTCACTTCAAAGGATTGCTTTTAAGGAAAGATAGCTTACTTATGTTCAAGGACTTCTTACTTACAGTAATGAGTTCATTGTTCATAGACATACACTGCTTTGAACATTTAAAATGAAGTTTACTATCCAAACAGATCTCAACTTGTTTATAGCCCTTTAAATCATCTTTTAAGATAGAATTGTAGATTGAAAATATAGTTCTGATCCTTAGGGTAAACCATTATCTTGCATAGTTAATTCACTTTCTAAACCTCATAAGCAGTTAGTTTCCTTTCTATCTTGACACATACTGTGTTACAACTCAAAGTTTACTTACCCCGGTCGATAATTTAATTGAGGGAAATTAAGGTATATAGTTTACCCATCACCTCTCTTGTCTCTTTTATTTGCTACATTCTAATTTACTGATTTATCTAATGCTTTGCATAGGAGATTAGAATCGTTATATTCTTGGTGTATGTTATTGCATTTTTTTCTAATCTAACATCAGAAAGCGAGTTGCAACTCGCCATAAAACTCTAATTGTGACTCGGATAAATGAACCGTTGATTGTGTTGAAATTATAACACTGGGTTACAACTAAGAGAATCCCTCTCTTGTGATTCCATTTCCCAAAAATTGTTTTGTTCAACGATCTCAAGAACTAGGGTTTTGCTAAGTAAGGAACAATGCAATTTTTGCACAAAGGGGTTGATTTTGCAAAGCACTGGCTCATCGACAAATTGTGTATCATCGTGAAATTGTTGGAGTCCAAGACATTAATAATGACCAATGAAGAGCCAAATGAGCTAGGAATTTAATGCTTGGCCATGATTTTTTTAATGTATCATCTTCACAATTATTTTTTAATAACCATGAAATGTAGGTTGCATTTTCTTGATCATTCTGGTATATTTTCTCGATCCTGGAGGCAAGTTTTTCACATGTTTGAAAAATATTCTCACTTGGAAGGTTTGTTAGCCTCCCAAGCCAATGATGTGCCTATATAGAGCAGGTCATTGGTTATGAACTCTAGTAGATCCCCTAAGTGCAAGATTTTACCTACTTTGATAAATTTCTAGAATCACATCACTCACTTGGTATCCTTGTACATCTTCTTAACCAATGCAATGATCTTCCAAGCATTCAAACCAAGTGATTGAGAGATATGTGAGTAAACCCACCGATTTTTTGAAGGATTGAGAGATATGTGAGAAACTAACTCCAAGAATATAAGTTATATGCCATTTCTTTCCAGATTAGTTTCCATTCCCATAGTGAAGAGAAAAAGAGCTTCCAATCTTGTATCCTTCAAGAGGGTTTCTTCAAGATTGAGTTTATGTTTTTACAATAAAATTTCCATCCATAAGATTGTGTGTGGAAAATATACAAGCTTGGGAGATTTATACTAAAGTATTAGTTTTTCCCATCATTATTTACTTGTTTCTTCCATCCTCTTTGCAAGACAAACAATGCTCAAATATGCATACTTCACTTGAGGACTTGAAATTGCTGAAATTGTAAATCAAACATCACAATTCCCATACACCAGCTTATTATGTTATTTTATGTATTAACAACACAAGGAAGTAGATAATTAGTTTTAACAAATATTACATTGTCGAATTGAAGCTCATGCTTGGGTATTTCATTATTCATGTTCATAGAGATGTTGACCATTAGTTGTTTCTTGCTTTATCATTGGTTTCACCATGTCTAAGGGAGACTATGAGAACAACTCACATTCCTAAAATCCTAATATCACCAAAAATGGCGAGGGATAATCTAAGATGGTATACAAGAGATAGAAGGATATCATTCATACTTGGGACCTCTCGTTCTACCTACTTATAGTGAATCCAAATATCACTAATTTGTGTAGTAAATTAAAGTAGGTAAGTTGAATGGTGGGTCCTTGTACAATGTGCATGTGAGCAAATGCATCACATGTATAAAATAGAAGAGGAGAAGCATGTTGAAAGGAAATTAGTTAAAATGTTTTAAAAAACACATTTAAAAATAGGTAACGCCAAATGTAACTCCCTATACATGTTGATCCACTACGTAGAAACAAAACCAATAGGGTTGTATTCTAGTGTGGAATACACATGTATGAAATTAGATTACTTAAACTCCACCAAGTAGCCTAATTTTAGGATAGTTCCTACTCTAGAGTTGGTTATGGGAGAATCTTTCATGTAGAAATATAGAATGATTTCCAATTTGAATGATTTGGGATTGTTGTTTGGCCAAATTAATTATGTGGGATAAGTTGGGGAATCATGTGGTTTGATCTCTTAAGTATACCATCAAAATATTATTAATACATAAGAAGGCTTACCCAACTACACTAATGACTAAGCATGTTTGTATGTGATGCAGGAGCATCGCCAACAAAGCACAAGCAAAGGATACCTAGGCGCACTAGTGCGTATTTTGAAATATTTTGAATTCCAAAGTTGGCATGTTAATGAAATATTTGAAAAAGATTTTGATTTATGAGAATTTTTAATGATCGGAGGCTAAGCCATCGCATAAGATCGATGAGGGAATGTATTTTTCTTTAATGTGAAGGATTGCAGTACAGATTTGGAGATTTCTCTCTTATCTGTCTGACTCAAATATTTATTGTAATAAATGTTAAGTAGTTGAAAGCTTTTATTTCGATAGGATAGCATAGAGTAGTTGGAGGGAAAGAACTCAGAGAGCCCTTTTGTATAAAAACTTTGTATTGTGGCCCAGAAGAGGTTGTTGATAGCCGATAGTTGTTGTTTTTGTTGTTAATGGGCTGTTGAACCTATTGCATAGGTTTCCATTGTCGCAGATAGCTGAGAGATACAAAGAAGCAATGTATGAATGTATGTAATTTTCAGTTGAATGAATATAACAGAGAAGTATTGTCCCAAATGCGTGGTGTTGATGCGTCTATCTGAATGGGTGAATGGTAGACTTTCTTCTTTATTTTCAATTCTCTGTTATTTCTTGTTATTGTATCTGTGCATGCATTTACATGGCTAGATGTATGAATCTGTGAGATTTTAAATAAGTTTCAATTGTTTCTCTTCTACGAGCGAGTGCAAGGAGTGCATAGTTTCTGCAAGGAGTGTGTTGACATAATCTGTTTCGACCCGAAATCTCAGGAGAAGTAGCGTGACTTTAGTCGTAGAGAAGTGGTTGGAGAAAAGTCACAAAGAGGTCGAAATCTTTCACAAAGAGGAGTTGAGTTGTGGGGGAAGAACCTGCTGCAAGGCATGCACAGGTCAAGATTTCGACTAAGTGTCGAAGAAAGTGTTATGAGGGACGAAGAAGGTCGAGGAAGACAATCTCAGGAGGGAGAGCAGCGAGAAATATTCAAGCAGGAGAATCCTTAAGGTTTCACAAAACCCATGAACTAGATCTGTTCCGGAGGGAGGTGAAGAATTCCAGGCCGTCAGATCTGGGAGAACTACGCGGAGGTTGGCCATAAAGTGTTTTGACACTTCGTGGTTTAAGAATTTTGGAGGTGTTTTAAGGGAAGAGTCGCGAACTTGCGGAGTCATGAAGTAATCGCAAATGTTTCCTGTGTAGAGGACATGTGGCAGCGGATTGTGAAATACGGAAATTCAGAGAAGAGCGCTTCGGGAAGAGCAGAAGATAGAGCTCGTGATACTTTGGAATCCTGAATTCATGAAGGGTTGGCCCATGGTCACCTAAGAGGAAGTGTTAGCGTGGAGTTAGTACTCACGGATTTGAGTGTTTCCAAGAGCGTCAAAGAGAGAAATCATGGGTAGTTTGACCTTGCGGGTAACACAAAAGGGACCTGTGTGTTGAGCATTCGGGGTGTGTTGAAGGCTCGAAGAGTCAATTCGACTCAGAAGTTTGAAGATCCAAGACTGGGAGGTCGCGTAGTCCCAAGGAGGGAAGGGGGTTCTGCACCAGAGTGGTATCAGAGCGGATACAAAATTGATTTCTGTAGGAGAATTAGGATGATATCGACGAGAGGTATTAGATACATCAACACAATGACACCTAGAAGACGTGTTGAGCCGCCCGTAAAAAATAGAGCTATGGAAAAGGAGATGAGAGAACTGTGTGCAATGCTGGATGACATGGAAATAACACAAAGGAGAGCACCTGATGTTGGAGACATCAACGATGCAAAAAATGAAGAAGTAGAGGTTGACGAAGTTGTAGCCAAGGATGCTATGAAATAATTCTTGTTGAAAGCAGTTGTCAAGTTGGGAGCCAGAGTGAAGATCAACGTCCCAATGTATAAAGGTAATTTAGACATGGAAGAATTGCTTGATTGGATATGATCAATGGACAAGTATTTCGACTATGAAGATGTCAAAGAGGAAAAAAAGGTAAGACATGTCATCACTAGGTTGAAAGGACATGCAACACTATGGCGGGATGAACTGCAGGCCGACAGAAGAAGCAAAGGAAAACAAAATATTAAGAGTTGGGATAAAATGGTAGCTAAACTAAAGGCAAAATTCATACCCAAAGATTACCATATAAATATTTTCAAGAGGATGCATAACCTGAGACAGAAGGGAATGAATGTGAAGGAATACACATAGGAGTTCTACAGATTGAACATCAGGGCTGGAACTTCCATGATAAACTTGGAATGGTAGAGAATACCCCTCTAGCTAAGAGGGAGTGTTGATGTTTTTAGTAGCAGCAGGAGGTATTCACCTCTGGGACAACTTTTCTTAGAGATCAAGATGCCAAGAAGTCAGAGAATAACCATTGAATAGATCAAAGAAGCCTCGGAAGAAATTAGAATATCCCAGAAGAGAAGTCGACCCCACAGAATAATAATAAAGAAGAAATACAATGCTCCAGAAGTAAAGTCGTCCCCATAGGAAAAAGAGAAAATGAAAATATATTTTCCAGGAAGACAGGTCGACCCTACTAGAAAAAAACCCTACCCAGTCCAGTATAAATAAAGGTGATGCCTTCCTCATTTGACACACACACTCACTCATCTAGAGCGCAAGTCTTGTGGAGAGTAGCAATTGCAACACTCTAGTGAAGAAGTAAGGAAGAAGGGTGCAAGTTGGCTAGGGTTCCCTCATAACCCTCGCTAGCGTTTATCTCTTGTCTTGGTGGTATGATGGTGGAGGCCAGATACTCTAGCACTTTGGCTAGGGTTTGATGTAGTTGCAATGTTGGGTTTTGTGGAGATAAGTATTCTTCTTTGTTAGTTTGCTCTAGTGGATAGAGTTGGTTCTTGGTTATATTGTATTGACAAGGATATTCTCTCTAAAGAAAAGTTTGTTGGGTTTTCTCCCCTTGTGAAGAAGGGTTTCCCAGGATAAATCTTTGTGTCTTCTTGTGTTTGTTTGCCTGCTTCTTTATGTTTCAGTATATGCTTATTGAATGTGAAAAGAAGATTAAATTTCTATGGTAAATCTAATGTTAACGAAACTAATGAAAATTCAGCAGGTTCAACTATAGGAATCATTAAAACTCATAGAATTCCATACATAATCTCAACAGTGGCAATTATTGATGGATTATGTTGACAAGAATGATATTTTATCCAGCCACTGAATTTAGTGATTTCACACTCAAATAGCAACACATCTGAATAAATAACAAATCTTCTTGAATCCTGGTTATATTACAGTGCTTTGGGATCCTTTTGGGCACCTAGCGACAATTCTTCGTAATATAACAAATCTGAATACAATTTCTGGAATTTGTTAAGCATAAAATTGTAATCTACTTGTTCATTCTCTAGCATTTTCCTCTCGAGATTTGAATTGAGATTATAACTCTTTGTTGAATGTGAGCGAAGATCTAATTATTTCAAGAACATAAACTAATGGATGATTTATGCACTTCAAAAAATTTATTCATATGTTGTGCCTAATGAGTTCAATCTCCATACACTGAGATTTGAGTTTGAATGTGTAAGGATATTTGGGGGCAGAATCAATAGTTGATCCAACATATGAAATAAAAAATTAGAATCTAGTAGTGCTTTCTTGTGTAACAAATGTGGTTGTACCTAATCCATAGTGTCAACATCTCTATGATGAAATTGAGGTATTGACTCTTTACATCTAGAATAAAAGATACTACAATCAGAGGCTTGCAAAAAATGGTATTTCTAGAAAACATGCCTCCACTTAGCCATATATTGTCTATAATATATATATATATAGGCTTGTTGTATCAAGAGTCATAAGGCCAAAATCGTCATATGGAGAAAAGGAACATTCTTGCTCATGCACAACCAAACATTGAATACCCATTAACTTTGAAAGCAATGATTTATCAAAGTTTCCTTGAAGCCTTTTCCCACATCCTGGCATAAGATATTGTAGGATCTTTCCATGTTGCAAGTACTTCTCAACAATCTTGCCTATTGCCAATGGATTGTAGAGAGAGAATGAACCAAGGACAAGATGGTGCCGCAAAGATGAAAGCAACCAATCCCTATAATTGTGAAAAATAGGAGCTAGGGTATAATATAGATTGGGATCAGAACCCCATACAATTGGAATTTCAACCCAAGATCTTCATGGCCACATCAAAGAAACCAAAGCTAGTATTCTCACGGGTCATAAAGTGTTAAATGCATCTATAAATAGCATACCATTCTAGACATATGCTTGGAGACAAACTGCACCAAGTGAAAAGCAGTCCACCCAGACAGAAAATAAGATGATCAAGCATGGGAAGCTATCGTGCTAGGGCCAAGCTGGGTACATGTGCAAAATATGTAGCAAATCCTCACCACAATATCACAATAAAAAGCCAAGGGTCATTCTTTTAAGTGATAATAGCTCGATAAAATGCATGTTAAAAGGCATATTCATCATGTAGAAAAGAATATTGTTGCATGCTTTCTTCTTGTCAATCCAATGTTTTCATTCACAAATCAACACATGTAGCAATGACCATGGATATAAAGCTTGACATAATTCAAGTGTAGGATCAATGGGTTTGGGAAAGCTGAAAAGACTTTTGTGCAATAGAAATACAATGGATCTATACCAAGACTATCTTAAATGCATGTCGATGGAGGAACCACACCTTCTACAGATCAGATAAACTCCTCGAGACTGCATAAGTACAACATGGTTTGTGCCACAGTGATTACACTCCCTACAGGAGGTATTGTTTTGCATGGCTATCGCATTTGTGTACATCATTGAATTCCATGCATGATTGTAGAAAATATAGGAGAAAAATAACTAAATATTGGCATATGAGGATATGGTATGTTCGATGTGTAGATCTAGAAAATGGCAGTAGAAATAAATCCTTAAAAAGAACCCCCAAAAAAGAAACTGTAGATACCTAAATTGGATATGCTTGGATATTGGCCTCAAAAATTTATCTTAGCTTGATGTCTAGGGTTACTACAAAACCCTAAAACATGTCACTGTAGAATTGTTCATGTAGATGGAACAAAAATCGTAAATTCATCACCCAATTCTTGTGCAAATGCACAAATAGCATCAATGACAGCCTTTATGAGTTCATCAACATTCCCATCAAGTACAATCTTTATAGGAATATTCTCATAACATCTGATCAATTTTTTGAATACAAGCATCTCTTTCATACACACAACACATCCTTGCTTGCATTGACCACCAAACTATGTTGAAGTGTTTTAGGAATCTTCAGAAATTTTCCTTTGGCTTGTTGGGCTCTGTTTATCACAAATAATGTAGTTGCACAGTTGCATTGGGTTCCAAATGGTAAAAACTATTACAAGTGACAGAGATACAAAAATTCTTAGTCACTTTTGGAAGACATTATGTAGAAAATTAGATATCAGATTCCAGTACAGTTCAGCTTATCATCCACAAACTGATGAGCAAGCAGAAGTTTAGGTAATCTACTGAGAAGTTTGGTTGGTAAAAGTTCAAGACAGTGGGACACAGTCTTAGCACAAGTAGAATTTGCCTATGATTCAAATTTTAACAGATCTACTAGAATGTCTGTTATTTCAAATGATTTATGGACAAAACCCAAAAGTAGTGGATTTACTTGATCTCTCTGAAGGAACACATGTTAGCAGAGGTGTAGAACATTTTATTGAACACATTCATAATATGCAGCAGCAGGTGAAGCAGAAATTGTGGGCCACAAATGAAACATATAAGATGAAATCTGATCATCATAGAAGAGTAATTGAATTCCAGGTTGAACAGCTGGCTATGCTTCATCTGTGGAAAGAAAGGTACCCCAAGGGTGCCTATAATAAACTCAAACCTAAGGAAATTTGCCCATATTCAACGTAGCATATCTCTATGCTTATCACCCAGAAGTGCATAATGAACATATCGATGATGTCACAACAGAGTGACAAAAACAATTACCAAAGAAGAAAACAGAAGAGATTAAGCAAGTTGTTGATACCACAGTTACAAACACTCGAGCAAGAATATATAAACTCTATTTAGTCAAATGGAAGGGTCTGCTAAAGTCGGAGAAAACATGAATTACTAAAGAGCAGCTAGCCGAATTTAGCAAACCTATTGCTCCCATTAACTCTGAACCAGGAGGTTTAGATTCTTTTTAACAAAGGAAGAATAATGAAAACAATCCAAGTGACTTGCCACATTAGCAAAATGTTGGCAGGAATGTCTTAAATCCCATAACTTGTTTTCCTTTAATGTACAAACAGAAATTTAGGGGTACTTGTGAAGCCCAGAAACTGAAATAGTTTTTGGTAAAGGAAGCAATTTCAGGTGACAGTTTTTGCGATAGATCTGCTGCCCAGAGCTCTATTATGTTAGTAAAATTATGGTTACTTTGTTTTTCTGTTTTAGGAGAACAAATGGTTGAATTTTGGTTGGTAGATAGAGGCATTCTCATATTGCATATTTTTTGGAAAATAATGGCAGAGAGGTATTGACCAACACACATTTATTATAAAGCTAAAGAAGATTGTCAAGAAAATTTACACAATCTACAATGAAAACAGGAAGAAGACAACTATATGAAGGGACTCCGAATACAAAGAAGCATCCCTAGCAAGTGAACTGCTCCAAAAACATAAAGAAGATGAGGAGTATTGGATATTGAAATCCCACAACCTCTGGCTTAAGCCTAGGGATAGGAAGACAATGTTTTTTCACAACTAAACCAATGTTCATAGAGTCAAGAATCATGCAGAAAAGATCCAATGGAACTACCTTCTCCCACTTCAAAGAGCCCTTGGAATCTGCACATGATCACTTTGCCACCTTGTAAACTAAAGGGAATTCAACTTTGGGAAAGCTGAAAAGACTTTTGTGCAATAGAAATAGAGTGGATCTGTAGCAACACTATCTTAAATGTATGTCGATGGAGGCACCACACCTACAGATCAAATAAACTCTTCAAGACTGCATAAGTACAACATGGTTTGTGCCACAGTCATTACACTCATTATAGGAAGAGGAAAGAAGTTAAACCGTGAATATAGGTTGAAATGAATAATAGAAGGTTGAATTTGCTGACAATATGGTTACATGTGACTTCAGTAAGTTGTATTTGGTGGACAGCTTTGATGATAGTTACTCAAATAAGTTAGATTCAGTTACCCTTGTGTTTGTTATCCAAATCTGTCTGCTAGAAATTCCATGAAAATGGTGATTTGTGATGACAACCTTAACAGACAAGATGCTATGTATTCAAACGACCTTTTTCAAGTGATAGCGGAGAATGCAGGAAACCAACAAGAAGGCATGATGTAAAAAGAAAATTTGATGCTTGCGGTAGACAGCTGAAGTTTGATAACTTTGAAGTCATGAAAAATGGAGTATTTATGGAAAAGAAAAAGGTATCAAGTAAATACTTTTTATCGGTATTGATAATCCCATGAAGATGTTTGTGATGTGCTTGGAAAGATAGAAATCATATCTCTAAAATATAGATGTAGGAGAGAACTTGCAGCTCATAAATGTATTGCAGAGCCGAGAACAGTAATTCATCATGGGAATATATATAAAAAATAGTGGTTGCAGGTGATGGAAAAGGAGAATAATCATATTATGAAAAGAAAGATTAGATATGGGAGAGAACTTAAAACTCATAAATATATTTCAGAGATGAGAATAGTAATTCATCATGGGAATCTATATACAAAATAGTGGTTGCAGGTGATGGAAAAGGAGCATAATCATATATGGAAAGATAACAAGGGAATGTAAAGAAAAGAAATGAAAACCCAACCACAACATCCCCTGGCAGGCATCCTATGGGTAGGGACTCTGAAAACAAGCCATCCTGAAATAAAAAAACAGGGAGACAAAGAGTCAGGGTTGTCTTGAATATTACCTTTTCATTTGGGATGCAAAGAAAATAGGCCAAAAGCATAGACAAAAATGCTTATATAAAATTTTCAAACTTTATCAGAAGTACAATGTGTGTTTAATGAATGGTTACATATATATTTGATAAAATAAAACAATAACATTGAGCAAGTCATTATAATAGAAATCTTAGTTAGGTGGGCTAGCTCGAGTGGTCGAGAACCGTGAGATAGCAAGCAGGAGGTCTATGTGGGCTAGCTCGAGTGGTTAGAACTGTGAAGTAGCAATCAAGAGGTCTTTGTCGGCTTCATTTGATGTCCGTTTTCCCCCGAATACATTTTCCAAAAAAAAAATAGAAATCTTTAGATTTCAGCAAAATCTTTAAACATCATAGTAGAAAGCGCACAAAGATATCTTAAAATACCAAAATTAAGTAACGAGTGTCGATTACATTTTGGTCTCAAATTCATTGGGTTCATTCATTGAACCTGGGACTAATTTCTTCATATTGTTGAAAATACAGGTTCACAAAGTCTTCAACGTTCAATCAAGGGAGCAGAGTGTTGCCATGAAAAAAACAATCTCATGCTACCAGACAAGGATTTCAACGGCCATTGAAAATTGAGAAATGAACTTAGTTAGATGTAAATAAAACTACAATGGAAAGATTCTTAATCCTCGCTCCATCTTTTCAACACATCCAGTAGTCACTACATTCCCATCACTTTTCAACACCTCACACATTAAAGTATAAATTTATTCAAAACTGTTAAATATTACCAAGTTTAAATAATAAAAGTCACCAGCCAAATTCCTCCAACAAAATAAGGTACCAAAATTTTTAAATGTGTACAAAAGACCAATCCTTCAAATCTTCAACATAAAGTTAAAAACAAAATGGAATGTAAATACAAAATAGGATTGTTACATCTTCTTCAATCAACATTGCACAAAGACAAAACAACCAAAAAAGTTCCCCAATATAGACCAAACATTCCCTTGGCACAATAGAGCTAGAGAGTTAGGCAAAGGGCTGAGACACCGTGCCAAGTAGAAGTAAGAACAAAGAATATCTTTGAGCAAAATCATCGACCTAGAACTGCTTTTCAGATACTAGAGTGCAGAACAACAAGATAGGAAGAGAAAAGTTACCATAAAAACTAAGTCAAAACCATCAATTTAACTGGAGGAGAAACATGCATTGGCATTGGGCAATTAAGAACTTACAAGCTTAAAGCAAAATTTCATAGAATGATGACAAAACAAAGGAGCAGAAAAATGGACGATGATTCCTAAATGGCATTTTAAAGAGGCAGATTTCAAAATGAATCAAATCCAGTATAATCTTCAAGGTCAAATAAGGGCCGCTAATATAGAATTGGATCTAATGTTTGAGAAGCTATTCATAGCAAGTGCAACAAGTGTCATAGACAGAACCTTCCAAATGCATACGGAAAGGTAGAATCTTGGCAATTCATAAGCGATAAGATCAACAAAAGAGATGGGCTACCTCAAGCTCTTGGATGGTGTCTTCAAGTGTTTGATGGCTTGGACCCCAATGTTCAAGAATTCTTGTAGTGATGTGTGCGAGTGAAGATACACTTTTTGGTTTGAGATTTTTTGCAAGTCACACTCGTATCTTGATTGGCTTGTTACACAAAAACAACAGTATCTACACATCTTCATGTATCATCTTTAATCTTGTTGTGGATCTTATAAATTTTGCCACATAGGTAACAGCCAAGGACCTATCACCATCATGCTTTGGACAATTATCAGCCCATTCTGAAAGCTTGTGATTAGGATACCCGAGAAGATTATCAACATCAATGAGTGGATACCTTTCATGAAAATCCCATGGTGCCATGATTCCATCACTTGAAAATACGCAATATCACAAAGTTGAGAGCAAGATATATTAGTTGAGTCACTAGATAATCCCCTTTGGATCATCAAAGGAATGTGAGGGAACTACCCTTTGTGGAGTCGCCAGGTAAACTTGAGAGATAAGGGCTTCAGGAAAAGTTTACCAAAGATATGTCGTTGAGGAGAATGACTCGATCTTCCTAGGCAATGGTGCCAAAATGTTATCGTAGGATTGGTACTTATGAAAGTCCAACACAAGACCCCAAATCTTGCTTAACTATGGAAGATCCTACCACTATCACCTTAGTAAGAACTGTTATCGCACAGTTTGTAGGGTAGGTTTAAGTAGCTTGAAGTCAAGGCTCAAACTGGCGTAACAGGAGCTTCCCCACCCACTGTCACCTCGATGGGGAGCTCTTTCTATTTAGGGTGGCTAATCCCAAGGGAGACGTCCCTAGAAATCTGGGTTTCTGAAAGGGCTAAAGGTCTAAAGGATCAAGATATGAGTTTCCTTTCACAGATTACTGCCAAGAGAGATAGTCAAGGGTGAAGGTATTCCACTGAGAAAGGCACCTGTTTGCGAGACAAGGCAAATAAAACTAAAAATGTGCTGCAGTGGTTAGTACTTCAAACATTAATGACTACCTTTAACACATATGAGCAATGATGAAAGTAATTATTGACGAAGTCAATGATTGCAATTAAAACTTATATTTTATGTCACTTCTTCAATAAATACACAAGAGATATTGGCATTCAATGTATAAAATCAATCTTTATCACAATACAATAAATCTGCTCATACATAAATATTGTTTCTGCGTCACTATGCTACAAGGGTGACGTCAGCCCTAGTATTAGGTCAATTTTGGAAGACAAAAAGTGAACGTTTTGCACACTAAGACAAAGAAAGTAATCTATACTTTAATGCCAACCAAATCACAACGTCTTACACTTAAACAAAGGTTAAAAAGAGGCTTGACGTCATCAATATTGTTGTTGCTACAAAGGTGACGTCAGCCCTAATCCTTGGTTAGTTTGAGAGGCAAAGAGGTAAACGTTTTACAAATTTAACCAATGAAAATATTCAACACATCAATGCCAAATTGCACAGTTTGTAGGAAAGGTTTAGGTAGCTTGAAGTCAGGGCTCAAACTGGCGTAACAGGAGCTTCCCCACCCACTGTGACCTCGATGGGGAGCTCTTTCTATTTAGGGTGGCTAATCCCAAGGGAGACGTCCCTAGTAATCTGGAGTTCTGAAGGAAAAGGACCTAGGGTTCAAAGCTTCAAAGGTTCAAAGTAAGCTTTCCCTTCACAGATTACTGCCAAGTGGATAGTCAAAGAGAAGGTATTCCACTGAATGGCACATGTTTGCGAGACAAGACAAAAAAGAACTAGAACGTGCTGCAGTGGTTAGTACTTTACAATATACCAATGACTATCTTTAATACATATGAGCAATGACGAAAGTAATTATTGACGAAGTCAATGATTGCAATTACAACTTATATTTTATGTCACTTCTTCAATAAATACACAAGAGATATTGGCATTCAATGTGTAAAATCAAATCCTTGTATTATCACAATGCAATAAATATCATAAATCTGCTCATATATAAATATTGTTGCTGCGTCACTATTGCAGATTTAGGGTGATGTCAGCCCTAGTATTAGGTCAATTCTTGAAGACAATGAGAGGAACGTTTTGTCAAATAAGCTTATGAAAATACTCAGCAACTCAAAGCCTATCAAGAAGGGTGACAATGTCAAAACATTTCAAGGCCAAACAAGGGTTTTAACAAGTATGACGTCACCTATATTGTTGTTGGTTAGGGTTAGGTTAGCTAGTCAATGAGGTGGACGTTTTGCCAAATTAACCAATGAAAATGCTTAAAACCTCCATGGCTATCAAGGGATGAGTCAGCCGCAACTTTTAGTCCAAACAGAAGTTCAAATAAGGAAAGACGTCATCAACAATCACGGTTAGTCTAGACGCTAGGGTTAGTTAGGGTTTCAAATTTAGAAAGTTTGAAAGAGTTGTTTTTAGAACTAAGAGCTCAACGCTTTAGGTTTAGACTAGTGCCTTAGGGTAAATGGAGTCAAGGAGTAAGGCTAATGGCTTGGGAGAATCTAAATCTAAGGACGGGAGAGTTAGGCTTGATGGTGCTGCAATGGCAGGGCCACCAAGTCAAAACCCTAAGGGGAGGAGGCTCATTCCGG
>JASDQU010309418.1:0-12654 GCA_032191745.1 Picea mariana
CCAACTTTTCTATGAAGGCATCTGTAATTTCTTTGAGCATTTTGAATTTGTTGTCAGGCATATCTCCATACCAATGTAAGGTAATATCTTTTAAGGATAAGACAAATAATTTCATTTTGACATCTTCATAATCATGAGATGCACACCATTTGTTAGTACATCTCATGAAAGCTTTGATATGCATTTTGGATGATATATCATTATTACCCTGGAAACTAGGAAGCTTTTCTATGGCTTTTTCAGGGAGAGCATGCGGATAATTATTAATTGTAGTAAAGCCACATTTATTATAGATATCCATTTATGAAGTAAATATTTTATTGAAAAAGAGCAAGTGAATATCAGAAATGGACTCTCTTCCTAAATGACTAAGTACTCTACGATAAGAGGCTTTGGCTAACCTCCTTCGATAAACCTTTTCAAGTTCAGGAATGAGGTTAAGTAGGCCTTCTGAGTTCCTCTTAGTAGAATACTTAGTTAAATTGGAAATAAATGGAGTCACCAGATGGTTGAGTCTATTTTTGATAAACTACAAGCATCAAAAGAAAACTAAGTAAACAAAAAAGGAAAAACAAGTCGTGACCTGAGAATAGAAAGGTTCATCCCCGACAACGAAGCCAAAAATGTTGTCGTCCTAATACACATCTGGGGTAATGTGGAAGAAACCTTCAATCCACTTGGTGTGTCCTTAGGGGCAAGTTTCGAATCAAGGTGCTATCACCTGATCCTCAACTCCTCCGTCTAGGCCAACTCCTAGCGAAGCCAAGGGGGTAGTCCCTATAAAAATAAATCTAAGGCTTTTCTAAACTAAGAAAGAAAAAAGCAGTTAATCTAGGAGTTTATTGCTTGAAACAAAACTAGATCATTTAACACTTAGCATTTATCATCATCATAAAACACTTTGCTCATAAGACATTTGTAAATCAAAGGATACAATATCTGCAAGACTTAAGAGCATAAAAGAAAGTTAGACAAGATGCATAAGTGTAACTGTTGACATAAGATAAATAAATGTACTTAACCAATGTCTTAAAAGGAGTCATGGGTAGTGTAGATCAAATATCTTATTAAGGTAAATTTTGTGTTTAGTTAGTGAAGAGTGTTTGTCCCCTTTGGAGGCTAGCTCTTTTCTTGGACTTGCTGAGATTTTACCGAAACCCAATGGTCTCACTAGTAAACTCACCAAAAGTGTTGGATGTACAACACGGTAAACCGTCTTACTTCACAGGTCACTTTTAGGCATTTTCCTTCTAATGAACTAACAACTTCAAAGATTGTCCTCTTAAGCTAGCAAGGTTCAATTACTTGAACAAAAGCTTGAAAAAAGATAAATCACACCTTGCTTTGTAACTAAAGTACTTGCAAAAACACTTGAAAATAGAGAGATGGATTTGCAACAATTAAGTTTAAGTACCCTGCTTTGTAGTTGAGAAAAATATTTACAATATACTTTTAGAAATTTAAACATTGTTGCAAAGAAAGAAACCCGAAGTAGAAGATTAACTAAACATGCATGATAAATTTTAAGACTTAGTTGACATGCATGAAAAATTTGAGTGTTATAGTGTGTTCTATGTACTTGACTTGTTTGTTTGATTACTAGATTTTAAGCATGCATCAATCACAAAAAAGAAACCAAACCCACAACACAAATCCCCCTAACGGGGATGAAGAAATTGGGCAAAAAGGGCCCGCTTTTATTGCACTATTACAACAGAGAACAAATGTTCTCTTTTAAGCTTTTAGCTTCTTTATAAATAAAGGGATCCTTATAATTGGATCATTTAGAGGAATACAAGAAAGAGATAGAAAAAAAGAAAACTTCGTTGGATGAAGTTAAAACCCCTAGGGTCCCCCGGAAGCCTTGATTTTGCCCAAAACTGGTAGAATCTCCTCTTGAAACTGTATTTGCTACAAAAAAACAGGAAGTAAACAAAGTTAGAAAATGATGAGAAAATATTTTAAATAAATGAAATTTTTATCAAAAATTTTGGAAAATTTTCTAAGGCAAAATGCAAACTTTTTAGGCCTTTTGGGCAGCTTGCATGGACCTAACTTAGGCTCCTTTGAATGCTTTTGTTTGCTGTTTTAAAACAGAAAACATAAGACAACCAATTATCTTGATAATAAGTTTAAAACCAAGCAAAAACTTTGATCTAAGTTCTAGGTGAAAAGACCAAACAATTTGCTTAAAACTTGCCTAGATCTATCCTTTGAAATTGATAAATTATAGCTTAGATCTAGAAAACAATGCATGCAGAMTTTAGATGTTTAAAATTGAAATTTAGAGTTATTCCAAGCAACATGCAATTAAAGAAAAAGATGGGGAAAGGAAGTTTATCGATTTTTCCGGAGTTTCCTCCTGAGACTGGAACTTTTGGGCTATGGGGTTTTCTTAATGTGAAGAAGAGGGAGCTTGATCTTTGAATTTCTTGGACGATGACAGTTGAAACAACCACCTATCGATCCTCCAATCTTGAGGAACCTGCAACTATACACTTCAATCCTGGAGCAAAATTTTAAAGGTCTTCCCTACACAACACAACTCACACACACATGTTAATTTAACCGAAAGTAAAGCATGCAGTGTAAAAGTCTATGAAATAAAGAAACACTAAGATGAATCAAGCTACATTAATATTACCCTACTATATGATAGCATACCTTCAAGGCTTTACCAATTAATCACAAAATTGAAATGTAAGATACATATTACCTCATGAAGAAAATTGCATTTAGATCAAAGCATCCACACATTTGAGTCCACACCAAAATAGCTCCAAAGTCTTTATTATTCCAGAATGATTACAACAATATTACAAGTGCTTGCCCAAGACCAAACTAGTTTGGGAGAGGTCGACCCTTGCTTATATGGAAAATGGGGGTGATAACTCCTATGAGGAATGCATTAGGGTTAGGTTTAGGGTTTAGGAAATACATGGGTGATGAGGAGTTGCTCATGAGTGGAAGAGTAGATGCGCAAGAGATGAGGGTAGTGGATGTGGAGTGTTGTGGAGGTACGTGGAGTGGAAGAGTAGTGTATAGGGAGTGAAGTGAGATGAGAGTGGGAGTGAGTGGGAGTGAGTGGGAGTGAAAGGGTATTTAGGGAATGTGTGGGTCTTGGGGATGTGCACCCTTGCTTTAGAACGCGCCACATAAGAGAGTGGGGTCGAGTTCCTTCATTGGGATCTCCCCCAAGTCCACATCACCTCAAGAAGTCGACCTCACTCTTACTTAACTCGATTTAGGCCTCCATTCAACTAGGGACATGAAAAAACATGTTTTTGACATGTTCCCAAGTTCTCCTAAATTTTAGGAAATTAATTTAATTACCCCTTTTCCATAATTTTTCGAGTATTTTTGAAATTTTAGTGATAATAATCAGTTTTTTGTCTGGAAAGATGGGAAAGAGGGGCTTACATGATACTCTGGACTGGAAAACGATTGTAAATATGACATCTGACAATGTTTGATGCTATATTTTTTTACATTTGTTGACTTAGAATTAATAAATTCCATTTTTGCAGGAATTTAATTAATTCACTGAAAAACTTAAAAAAAACCTATCAAACCTAGTCGTAATTTCAAAATGACTCAGTCAACATGTCCCGGTATGAGATCATATACATTTAGACACTAGACATTGGATTTTCCATGCCAAGACCTGATCGCCAGTACATACTTCGACTCTGGAGCTAGTCTTCTGAGTGAAAACACTTAGAAATTATTTAATCTCTCACTAAGGCAAGCAGAAAAAATAATTAACAAGTAGAAAAAAACACTCCAAAGTATGTGCTTACTCCTGGTCTTAGGTGGCCAATAGCCTTTTACAATATCTCATACTTAGGACATTTATTACAATGGTGGAAATGCGGAAAAAAGGGTCTTTTACAAGATCGGCTGAACTCTGAACTCTGCAAATATGAGCATTGATTGCTCATTCTCTGGTGTCTCTTCAGGAAATCCAGCTTGTGCAAACTGATGGATAACATGTCCTATCTTGGACAACCATATCATATCCAAAAATCTTGGATGCCATCCTATATATCTTATTCTGTTTAGAAATCTCTTAGTGTTCAGTTGGAGTCAACACCATCCTACGAACACTGGAGAAAACCATCAATGACCTCACCATGAAAATTAAATCCACAAGCATAAGCGAATACAGAGTTGAGGTAGAGCCCTGTTGCATGAATGGGATGATGGAGAGTATTATTCCATCGCTCATCAATCACACCCCATATCTGATCTCTCTTGGTGAGTCCTTCCTTGTCCTTATCCTCATAGTATCGATTGATAACTTCCTTGACCACAAACTTACAAAACTTGGTGGAATAATGAGGTTTAGTTTGAAGAGAAAGATGGTTAGGAGGTTCTGGATGCTCCAAATCCTCAGAATTTTGGCATATTTTTTCTCCTTGGCTATCCATAAACCTGCAAAAATCAGTAAGCTAGATATGCCAAAAGATGCTACAAAGCCCTTTGAAAGTGTTGCAAAAGAGAGTTAGACTTATACGAAAAATAACTAAGCAAATGAACTATGAACTAATCTAATAAAGGCTAAGAAAGAAATCAAAATGCAAGCTTTATTAGTGACTTTTGTTTGCTATACGGGACAACAAACAAAATGGCACTAAGATTGCTAAATATGAAGACGAAATCTCTTGAAACTAAACCATCTTTTAGCCCTTAAGATTATTACTTTTAAACTTACTAAAATATAAGATTTATTATGCTAGATCCGCTTAAAATAGTGAAATTTTGAAAGTAAAAGATAGATCTAACTTATAAATGCATGCAATGAAGATTTACTTTGGAGCATTTCCATAACACTCAAGAGTGATGACTAGCATGGTAATATACATTAGACACTAGACTTAGACAACACACCAAGGCATAACCATGAGGACATACTCTAGCTTTGGAGGATATTGACACATCTAGGGTCTTATCCACCAAGGTACAAGACCAAGGATCAACCCATGCATTAAGCAAGGGTTCCCTGAAACACATACAGGCACCCTAGACTCATTTAGGGACTTACATCAACCACCAAGGAACATATCCAAGGATCAATCCAAGCACTGGGTAAGGATTCCTTGGAACACATGCAGGGGCCCTAGACACATCTAGAGACTTACATCAACCATTAAGGAACATATCTAAGGATCAATCCAAGCATTGGGCAAGGATTACCTGGAACACATCCAGGGGTCCTAGACACATCTAGGGACTTACATCAACCACTAAGGAACATATCCAAAAATCAATCCAAGCACCAGGCAAGGATTCCCTGGAACACATCCAGTGGCCCTAGACACATCTAGGGACTTATTGCTTGGTCCTAGACCAAGAACCCCAATCATATACTAAGGGCCCTCACTGGAGTCTTTTTCCATGGCTCTCACTGCTTGGTCTCATACCAAGAAACCCCAGGAGTGTGCTGGTGGCCCTAGTCCTTACCTAGGGTATTATGCCATCCTCCAGGAGAATGGCTCTTGCAGTTGCACTAATTTCAACACTCCCTCTCAGCAAGAGAGGCATTCTCAACAACACCAAGCTTGTCTCGAAAGTACACAAACTTTTTCAAGGACAATGGCTTGGTCAAAATATCTACAGTTTGTTCTGATGTCAGAACATATTGAATACTAAGAATGTTCTTCTGCACCATGTCCCAAACATGGTGGTATCTTATCTCAATGTGTTTCGATCTGTCATGAAACACCAAATTCTCAGAGAGCTTTAGACAGCTCTAGTTATCACAGTGGATGACTGTGGGTTCCTGCTTAGCATTGAACAAGTCTGAAAGTAGCTTTCTAAGACACACTTCTTCTTTGGTAGCAACACTTGCAACAATGTATTCTGCTTCTGCAGTGCTCTAGGCTATGGAGCCATGTTTCCTCCTGGACCAGAAGATCATAACTGAACCCAAACTGAAACAATATCTGTAAGTACTCTTCCGGTCCACTGTACTACCCATCCAATCTGAATCTGTATATCCATGAAGCATTACACCTCCACTGGAAGTGTATCTAATCCCATAGGCTATAGTACCCCGAACATATCTTAGAATATGTTTAACAAAAACCATATGAATATGCTTCGGTTCACAGATGAACTGAATGAGGGAATTCAATGGATAATAAATATCCGGTCTCGTATGTACAAGATACATCAAGGACCCATTGATATGCCGATATATGGTGAGGTATTCCGGATTTGAACCTGTAGCTTGGTCTTGTAATTTCTTCAGGTCATAAATCATCAGTGTGGACATGGACTTACAGTCCAACATGCCAAGTCTGCGGAGCATATCAAATGCATACTTGCTCTTGTGAGAGAAATATCTCACCTGGTTTCTGCCACACCTCTAGGCTCATAAAATAATGCATAAGACCCAAGTCTTTCATTTCAAATTCTGCTGAAAGCTCCCTCTTAGTTTGAGCTATCCGATTTTCCTCTCTTGCAAGGAACAGATCATCCTAAGACAATAGGATGATTCAGTACAATATTTATATAAATATTGGGACATGCAATAGTCTTGGTGAACCCAAGACTCTGTAGAAAAAAAAACTGTAAATTGTTCCATACCAAGCTCTCAGAGCTTTCTTTAATGGATGGGATTCTTTCCCATGGATTACAAACCCCTCAGGCTGTTCGATATAACCTCTTTCTTAACTTCACCGTTAATAAAATCAGTCTTAACATCTATCTGGTGAAGTTTCCAACCAAGAACCGTGGCAAGATAATGATCCTGATGTAAGTAATCTGGAAATAGGAGCAAGGATATTGTCATAGTCAATTCCTCTTTTCTGAGAGAAGCCATGAGCCACAAATCTAACCTCAAAAATGCCATCTGTTGCATGTCATGGCCCAATCCACATACTGAGACTGCTTCGTTTGAGTCTAATAAAATGTCTTCCTTCCTGCAAGTGAAAACTTGGTCCCTCTGAACCTACAAGATCCTTTAACCTTGATCTGGTGTTGTATCTCTTCAATATGGACTCACATACAGGGGAAAAAAAATTCCATCATACTACGGAGTCCTCAAACCAAAAATGACCTAGCTAACATCAACAAGTATATGTTGAGATCACAGCTTCCTTGGTCATACAAAAGAGATTCTGACAATAGGATAATCACAACTCTTCTTGTTGTCAATAGTAGTCACATACTTATTTCAAGTTCAATGATTAAAATCGTACTTGGTATTACCTTGAACTTACTTGGGCTGAAGACACACTCTTTATTTTGCAGCCTGCTACCATCGGTAGCTTCCAAAAACATCTTGAAACCAAAAATGTATGACAATAAGTAGTGCAATCTACCTTTACCTTATATACTTCATATATAAAAAAAAAAATCTCAAACACAAAGTGGTAAAAGGTCCATGCACATCCTAGCCTAAGTATTCTACTAAGAGGAACTCATAAGGCCTACTTAACCTCATTCCTGAACTTGAAAAGGTTTATCGAAGGAGGTTAGCCAAAGCCTCTTATCGTAGAGTACTTAGTCATTTAGGAAGAGAGTCCATTTCTGATATTCACTTGCTCTTTTTCAATAAAATATTTACTTCATAAATGGATATCTATAATAAATGTGGCTTTACTACAATTAATAATTATCCGGATGCTCTCCCTGAAAAAGCCATAGAAAAGCTTCCTAGTTTCCAGGGTAATAATGATATATCAGCCAAAATGCATATCAAAGCTTTCATGAGATGTACTAACAAATGGTGTGCATCTCATGATTATGAAGATGTCAAAATGAAATTATTTGTCTTATCCTTAAAAGATATTGCCTTACATTGGTATGGAGATATGCCTGACAACAAATTCAAAATGCTCAAAGAAATTACAGATGCCTTCATAGAAAAGTGGGGGGGGGTAACGAAAGATCGTCGTCAGTTGTTAGCAACCCTTAATTCAATCAAGAAAAATGAGAATGAAACAATGGACGACTTCAATCAGAAATTTAATGAACTTGTATCGAGTATGCACACCGACATCAAGCCTCCTAATGATGCTATCCTAATCTATTATGTCGAGGCCTTTGGAGGGGAAATGAGATACCAACTTAGAGATAAGGAACCCCTCAACCTCAAGTCGTCTCAAGAGATAGCAGTCAAAATATATAAGAACATGCATGCTTCAGGCAAGTCCAACATTCTTGGTTTCGGTAGAGGCAGTACTTCTAGGCAAACATAGGCTAAGGACAAGGCTGCGGCTACAGCTCCCGAAAATAAAGACCCGAATTTTTACCCCCTAAAGGTCATTACTGAGATGGTCAAACAAATGGAAGATCCGGACGTACAGATCTAAAATTGGGTAAGGTCCCCATTTCTCAGAGACGTGATCAAAACACAATAATCTAGCTAGGATAATGTTATTTGCAGGATCTATGATAACCCCTCCCGACTCCTCTTTGTCTGGATTTCAGTTAAAGGCTTCATGAAACTTCAGATTGTGTAAATTCTTTTGAAAACAATACCCTAAATATCTTATATGTAGTATAAATTGTAACTAATATGAAAACTGTAAATTTAGTTCCTGCAAGGATATGCACAATAGTTATGTGAATTTCATATATGCATTCCAGCAAGGAGATTTCATGGAAAGTTTTGAATTGCCATGGAAGATAATTTGAGAAAGATATCAATCATGTAGATATCAAGAGTCTTGCCACTTGTATATATAATGAAACATTGGCTTTGCACCCAATATAACACTCTCGTTGTTTCAACGGCTTACTCCCATAAATTCAATCCAGGACTACCTATAGTGAATGATGCCAATAATGACCTCAGAGTTTAAAACCCAGTAATAGAATAGTTTCTGCAGTTCAGTAGCAATCAATGGCAATCAATAATAACAGTTTTGACTGGACGATGAGTATCCTTTTGATCATCATTTGTGTCCAATAATGGATTTTAATTGGTTTTGACCTGGAATGGGTGTCAGCCACATCAATTGAAGGTTGATTATGAAAGGCCTGCTCAGTCATATGGAGTGCTGCATGGAGGTATATCGGCCTGCATGGAGGTATATCGGCCTTTCTTTCTGAGAGTCTTGGAAGTCAGGGTTTAGCATCAGTCATTTTCAGCCAACACCTATTGGTATGGGTAATAATGACTCACATGCATATTGGGCGCAGGTTACAAGTGAATATCAAATTAGATATTTACTTGGTTCCCTACTAAAGCACATCAACACTCTATGAAAACAAAAGCCAAATCTGTTTATGAGAAACAATATTTGCATTGCTTTTATTTTTGAGTTCTCATATCCCCTTTTAGCTTGAGTGTTCCTAACCACTGCTTTCACAGTTGACCTTACTATGGTAACAAAAAAAAGTCTTTGTTGAGAGTAGACTTTCTTCAAACACTGAAACTGAAGGTGTCTTTCTTTGCTAAACTACTCAATTTACTGTTGTTGTATTTTAATTGAGTTTTATGGTTTTGCATATGCCGACAGTTCCTATATTATATAAAAAATAACAACAAGCTCTTAAAGACACATACTCACAGTTGATGTAACAACACAATAGTATTAAATACCAATGTTTAACTCAATAATGACATGAGTAAAACTCACAGATTTATTTGATGCATATACCTTATGATGAACCCTTATGGGCTGGGAGAAAGAATGCCAAAGGTAAGCCCTCCAAAGTTGTTTCTACTGCTCCAAATACTAATAACCACAAAGATAGTTCGCCCTTTTTCTCCATAGTGCGACCTGTAGGATAAAATCAAATCCAACAAGGAGATATGGAAAACTCAGCCTTTGAGGATGGCACGTCCAAGCTGCTGCAATGCTGCACCCTTACTGCTCTGCTGAGTGTGCCATGAGATATTAAGAACAAACCCTAAAACAAGTCTACAAATCTTGAGCTCTTTTCACGCCCTAAGCTCTAATTCCATGTTAGAATTAGGGAAAAATAGAAGCAATAATGTCTTTTTAATTTTCTGTTCACTAGATTAGCATATATGAGAAAAGAAATAAACAGATCTAAATTAAATTCTGAGTATAAACAAATTTCTGAGTGAAAAGACAAACCTCAAGCTTACCTACTGATCTATGAAAGATGTACCTGTCACATGTGTGGATGTAAACCTATAGAATATGCTCATAAATTGTTTTAGGTTCATGGATCAAACCTCTAGGCTTTGATCTCTGTCATATGGACTTAGGGATAGTTTTTCCAAGGTATAGACCATTACAAGACAAGAATAGAAAGTACCCCACAAGAAGTGACAACAAGGCATAGATCATAGATGAGAAAAAAATAGTAGGTACCCCACAAGAAGGGACACCAAGAACACCACAAAAGGAAACAACAAGATCTACAAAAACTGAAACAACAAACTCTCCATAGCAAACCCTCCATAACTGAAACAACAAACTCTCCATAACTGAAACAAAAAACTCCCCATACAGGAAAATGGCAAACCCTCCACTGAAAAATTTGAACAACAAGTAGAAAAACCCCCACAGGGACTTCAGTGCAACACGCGACAACTAGGAGGAGAGGCCATGGCTACTGGTTGTCAAAGAAAGAGGGTCTGCATGCACCCTATACACCAGCAAAAATGAAGAAGGAGCTTCCAGCCAACACCAAGACCAATCAACAATCTCGGATCTGAAACCGATATACCAAAAGAAGAGGCCACATCAACACAAGAATCAAATCATCGAGGTAGTTGCAACAAGGAGAGAGAGAGGAGTGAAGTGTGTATGTTCAAATGCTAGAGGGTAGGGTTCTACTTATAGTTAGGGAGAGTGGTTAGGGTAAATATTATAGTAATTAAATATTGACATTTAATTAATATAAATATTAATTAAAATGTCAATTAATATCAATATAAATTAAAAACCCTAATCACATAACTAAAACCCTAATCACATAAACAGAGAGGGAAAGCAAAACAAAAAGGGGGTACCTTTTAAGACAAAGTCAAGGGGGGTCCATGATGGAAAAACATGTCCACATGAGTCCCATAATGACCTATAAACTTTATCATCATTGCATAAGAGGGTACATCAACAATGTGGTCGTGTCCATCTTCATAGGCACTCCTAGGTCTCATGGACCATCCCGGGAGAGAGGAAGAGGATCACACATCAACACATCTTGGTATTTCACCAATATCTACCCCAGAACACATCTGGGGGCCCTAGACAAATCTAGGGTCTTATCCACCAAGGTACAAGACCAAGGATCAACCCATGCATTAAGCAAGGGTTCCCCGGAACATATCCAAGGGCCCTAGAATCATCTAGGGACTTACATCAACCACTAAGGAACATATCCAAAGATCAATCCAAGCACTGGGCAAGGATTCCATGGAATACATCCAAGGGCCCTAGACACATCTAGGGACTTACATCAACCACCAAGGAACATATCCAAGGATCAATCCAAGCACTGACAAAGGGTTCCCTGGAACACATCCAGGGGCCCTAGACACATATAGGGACTTACATCAACCACCAAGGAACATATTCAAAGATCAATCCAAGCACCGGGCAAGGATTCCCTTGAACACATCTAGGGACTTACTGCTTGGTCCTAGACCAAGAACCCCAGTCATATACTGGGGGCCCTCACTGGGGTATTTTGCCATGGCTCTCACTACTTGGTCTCATACCAAGAAACCCAAGAGGTGTGTTGGGGGTCCTAGTCCTCAGCTAGGGTATTATGCCATTCTCCAGGAGAATGGCTCTTGCAGTTGCACTAATTTCAACACGTGTGCTTGATTTTTAGGAAAGGAAAGCATGCGAGAAATCCATAATCTATAATTTGCAGAACACTAAACAAGTGTCTCGCCAAAATAACATTAGTCACACATGTATATAAGAACCAACAATAAAATGAAGTACACATAATATTCATTTATACAAGAAAAGTGCAAAAGAAGAAAGTGAAGTAAAATACAAGGAAGAAGTAAAGACATCTAAGTAAAATACAAAGGAGAAGGGTTAGAGAGATTTATGTTACAATGGATGCCCCCACGGGCATCAGATGATTACGTTGAAGAACAAATTGAGGAGCTTCCCATTCATTGACATATTTGAATTTTTCACTGTCCAACTGATTGAAGTAGAAAACGTTTGGACCAACCATGTCATGGATGAAATAAGACCTTATCTATCTGAAAAGTTCCTGTGAAGGATGACTTGTTGAAGACCATTTTCCAATTTTTATCCACTTGGGGTCTTTCTTGGGATCAAACCATTCAAGATATTTATGTTCTACTTCATTCCATCAAACTTTGAAGTCTGGAAAACCTTGTAAAATTTTCATAAATTTCAAAATATGTATGTCATTGTTGAAGGCCAACCACTGCTTGAAGTGATATGGAATCGATGATCTGAAACTCTATTCCATTTTCCCATATCTCTTATTAAATCATCTGATGTCTGAGAGGTTGGAACTGAAACTGTTAAGGCATCTGCATTGGTGTTCTTTTCATGCTCTTCATGTCTATCGAAAATATTTTTTGAAGAGATGGGTCCTTCGGGAGGAGGGTGGGGATTTGAATTGTTGAAATAATGTAACTGCGAAGAGCATTCTTATTATTTTGTTATTTGATTAAATCCCCATTGTGGATTAATCATGTCATTATTATTATTTTTATTGTTAGGTTAATCC
>JASDQU010309418.1:12754-26537 GCA_032191745.1 Picea mariana
ATAAGGAAGTTTTTGCTGGGTTTTCTTCCCCTAGAGGGTTTCCCAGGATAAATGTTGTGTACTTGTGGATGTGTATTTCTTAGTGATCTTGTGGTTGTTATGCTCTTATCTTTATGAAATGCAAAGAACTATAATATCAGCATAAAACATTAACATGAATTACCCGGATGTTCATAAATTTCAAACTCAATTATAGGATTTTCCTCCTGATCAATTACTGACTCATCTATAGGCTCTTCAAGAACTTCGAGATGGATTTCCTTTTTTTGTTCTGTGTGAGACTCTGGCTCTATAGGATCTAAATATCCAACATAATTAACTGCTTTTGCAATGTTGGATTCCATGGCTTTTAACTGATTTGCATGGATGAATTCCATTGCCTTAATGACTTATGTCAATATGCTAATGGGAGTTGTTGAAGAATCTTTGTTATATGAAATGACTGGCTTAATATCCAGATGTTCCTTATCTCTCCATTTTTCCAAAAGGCCTCGATCGACTCTTTGCAAGTTTTAATTTGGTTATCCTTGAGTTCCACGAATCAATCAAGATCATCATCCTCAAAATACAAGATAGATTACATCATTCTTACATATTCATGCGTGTTGTAACACCATCTATAAATGTATTGGGAAAAATTTGTAACATAACGTCTAGCCAACAAGATTATTACTTTGAAAAGAAGGCAATTTTTGTAAAGCTTTTTCTGGAATCACATGTGGATAACCACTTATTGTAGAAAAATAATAGGTTATATAAATCATCCATTTCTAAACTAGAAAAAATTAAACAAATAAAACATAGTATATCAGAAATGGACTTGGATCCAAGACCATTAAGGATCCTACGAGAAACAAGTTTGTTTAACCTCCTCCTATAAACATTTTCGGGTTCAAGGATGAAGCTAAGCAAACTTGTGAGTTCCTTCTTGCAGGATACTTTGTCAAATTATTTTGAAGTGGAGTCGCTAGATGATCGAGTCTATTTCTAATAAACAATCAGCATCAAATAAAGCAAAAACACAAATTCATATTACGAGAATATAAATATTTATCCCCAGCTATGGTGCCAAAGAATGTTGCCACATAATACACACCTCGGGTCACGTGGAAGAAATATTCAATCCACCGAGTGTGTCCTTGGGGGAAAGTCTCGAGTTGAGATATTGTCACTCAATACTAAACTCCTCCGTCTAGGCCAACTCCTAGCGAAGCCAACGGGGGTGGTCCCTAAAAACGAATCTATGGCTCGATTTAAACTAAGCACAATTATTATTCTAGGATTTAAATGAAATACACAAGATAGGTACAACTATTCTAACAACATATATGACACATAAAGAAGATTGCTTATGCTATGGATATTAGGCAACTCAAATACTTCAAGATGAATGATATCAAATGTAAATAAGAAATTGAAAGTACTTGAAAGTAAATGATGATAAGCAAAAGGGAAATAACTTAGACCAGTGCCAATAATGCAAAGATGCGTGTTGAAAGAAAGTGTTGCAAGTGCTCTTGGTTGATTTTATTATTAAAGGTTATTGCTTGAATTAGTGGGTTTATTCAAGTGAAGTGGCTTGATAAGTTGCAAGACCACTTTGCAAAAAGTAAATGTGATGCAGAAAGTAAATCTAATCTAATGTTTGGCCCCTTAGAAATTATCCCTCAAGTGGGTACAATGAACAATGCTAGAGGTCCAACGAGGAGAGAACAACTCTCATTAGAGAGTATCCCCCTGACTTCACACGCAAGCTCAATGTAGGATCCCAAGAGAGCAATAATAGATAATGGATTTCCTTATTAAACTACTCCACATTGACCAATTCCCGTTCTGTATGGAACCCAAGGTCAAGCAAGCTCGTGAAGGTCAAGAACATACTAGGGATGCTGAGGGGATGGTTTATTTTCCAAATTTGAAATTGTAGAAATAAAATATAAAATAAACTAATCTAGAAAATGAAATCTAACTAGTGTTTTGTGGTGTTGTGGGTTTATTTTAGATTGATTTTAACTTTGTAGAAATAAAATAAACAATAAAGAACAAGTACACCACAAAAAGAGACAATTCCCCCATCCCGTGGGGGATTGCAGGCAAAGTGGGTTATCCCACTTCTTTCTTTTATTTGTTACAATGATTTTGGAAGAATGTTTGTGGTCCTTTATACTTGAGACCAATTTTGTAAATGTCGTCTCAGGAAAAGTATCAGAGAGGGTCCGGAATGTAATTTCCCATTGACATCGGCGAAAAATATCGGAATATCTCGGAAAATGTCGCAAGACCTAAAAAAAAATACAAAAATTCTCATTTTTTTCAAATTTTTAAACATCTAAAGCAACAACAACATCAAATATACACATTTCTACATAAATACGAAAATACAACTAAAAAGAAGATGCATAAGATGTCAAGTGGTCACATATAGTTACTAAGCTGAAAATTCTGAAACATGTTCTTGCCAGGATGATACAAAATCACATCAAATGATCAAAATAAGTGTATCTTATGAAATGAATCATCATGAGGCATCTATATACTAAATAGTACATAATAAAATGAAAATGATAGATCATCATCATATGAATCCAAATCATCGTTGATTCCCTCTAACCCTTTTACGAGTAAAGGGCACCACTCTTCCTCTAGAAGCAATAGGTGGTCGTGGAGGTGCTCAAGATGAGCTTGGAGTGGAAGCTCCAACTGATCCAGATGCTCCAACTGAGGTGGATGGTGATGGGGACGAGATCCCAACGGACCTAAGTCCAACTGCAGGTTTGAATCTCCGTGGAGGTAGTGGTAACATTGACTACACCGGAAAATCAATCTCCTCCTCAATATATGTATCCACTGGAAGTGGAACATCCTCCTCCTCCTCCCTCTCCTCCATTGCCTCCTCCTCCCCCATATCATTTGCATGCTCCTCCTCCTCCATCTCAGGCTCTTCAATCTCCACCCTCCACTGACTAATGGTGTCAATGCCATCCAATGAAATGGTCTCTATGTCAAGTTCTTTATCAAGTTGCTTCTCCCAAAACCTTAGATTGTAGTAGACATATACCAAGTCATTAAGGCGTTGGGTACCTAACCTATATGAACATTGAGGGCCATAGTTAGTGATGGGAAATTGTAGTAAATTAAAATTAAAAATCAAAAAAATATAAATAATTTAAATTTTGATTGTTGCATTTTTTAACATTTCTAACCTGTTGCGCTTCTTGGAGTGTATCTTTTCAAAGACACTCCAATTGTGCTCACACCATGAAGAACTGCAAGTTTGAATAAGCACCTGAACAACAAGTTTCTGCAACTCTGGGATCTTTCCACCACACATATAAAATGAATAAAATGAAAGGAAGACAACAAATTATATTTCCATCAAGTAATAAATGTCAAATATAATATATGGAAAGGAATAAACAAAATTTGAAATTGAATGATGAATCTTACTTGGCATCCTTGTGGTCCTATCTTGGACAACCATATCATATCCCAAAATCCTGGATGCAATCCTATATATCTCATTCTGTTTAGAAATCTCTTAGCATTCAACTGGAGTCAACACCATCCTATGAACACTAGAGAAAACCGTCAATGACCTCACCATGAAAATTAAATCCACAAGCATAAGCAAATACAGGGTTGAGGTAGAGCCCTTCTGCATGAATGGGACGATGGAGAGTGTTATTCCATCACTCATCAATCACACCCCATATCTGATCTCTCTTGGTGAGTGCTTCCTCGTCCTTGTCCTCATAGTATCGATTGATAACTTCCTTGACCACAAACTTACAAAACTTGGTGGAATAATGAGGTTTAGTTTGAAGAGAAAGATGGTTAGGAGGTTCTGGATGCTCCAAATCCTCAAAATTTTGGCATATTTTTTCTCCTTGGCTATCCGCAAACCTGCAAAAATAAGCAAGCTAGATATGCCAAAAGATGCTACAAATCCCTTTGAAAGTGCTGTAAAAGAGTGCTAGACTTATACGAAAAATTCCTAAGCAAATGAACTATGAACTAAGCTAAGAAATGCTAAGAAAGAAATCAAAATGAAAGCTTTCTTAGTGGCTTTTGTTTGCTATACGGGACAACGAACAAAATGGCACTAAGATTGCCAAATATGAAGGTTAAAGCTCTTGAAACTAAACTATCTTTTAGCCCTTAAGATTATTACTTTTAAACTTACTAAAATATGAGATTTATTATGCTAGATCCGCTTAAAATAGTGAAATTTTGAAAGTAAAAGATAGATCTAACTTATAAATGCATGCAATGAAGATTTACTTTGGAAAGAGGAGGGATTCTATTCTTGGTGGAAAGCAAAGGGACTCTGTTCTTAAAAAATATTGAAGGTTGTCGAGGATTGCACTCAAATGATCCTCCTATCCAAGCTTGAGAACTTGAAAGACTTAGCCCAACTTGCCAACAATTTCGTTAAGTGTGGAAATTTCCTACACATGAAATCTAGAAAACATGTAATTAAACTAAATTAGCGTGCAATGTTTTAACCACATATGTGAAGAGTAATAAGATCAAATTAACAACCTAGTTAAAGAGATACATTACTCAAGGGCCAATTAACAAAATAGACAACAAATAAACTAGTCTACGGTTACCTCAAATGATTAACTATGAACATAAAGCATCCACACATGTAATACAATACAACATTTGACCTCCAAAGTCTTTATTCCAATAGCAAAATGTTACAATAAAAATTCACCAACAAGCTTGACCCAAACTCCCATTATCTACACAAAGGAGAGAAAGCTTCCATAAATAGGAAAGTGGGTGAAGATCCCAAAGAGGGGGGGGCGCACCACTTGGAAGAGGATGGAGACATTTGTGTGATGGAAAGGTTGCCACCTCTCCACAAACTCCAATAAAGTGCCACACAAGCAAGTGGGAGGGTGAGAGAGGTTGCCACCTCTCAAGAGGTAGGCGCCTCTCTCCAAGAGTGTGCCACATCTTGAGAGGGGGGGCCACCTCTTGCTTGGAATCTCTAAACACAAGTGGGCTGCCACTTAACTCAAACAAACTCCCAATCAACTAACCTAGTGAAGGTTAGTTGACTAGAAATAAGCCAAAACATGTTTCTGACATGTCTCCTTGATAATAGGGATGCTGATTTTTTCCTTTATTTTGTCTTTTATTTCCCTTTTGTGAGAGAAATTGACTTTTAGTGATTAAAAATCACTATTTTCACTCAACAAAGGGGGTACAGCTAAAGTGGGTACTCTAAGCAAGAAAATGAATACCCCCGAGGCATATGATGACTCCTAGTACCACTTATTTAACTTGTACATAAATTACAATTAAAATATCTCATTTTTTGCGAGAAATTTTTTATTTGTTGAAAACATTAAAAAATCCTAAGGGGGACTTAGCGCATGTGTCCAAGGCTAGTTGATGGACATAATTAAATTACCTAGATCAACAATTTTATTTTATCCTAAGTTTTAACTTAAGAAAAATGTAAAATTATTTAAATGACTTTTCACTCAGATTTATGAAAAGTGACTTTTTCATAAATTAATAATTCACAAAAGTGCATTTTTGGAGGCTTCTAGAAGTCTTTTGAAAATGTGAATTAGAGGGATAAAAAAGAAGCTGAGGGTGAAGGAAAAAACACATTGTGTGTTGAGTTGATGAGTGAGGGTGTTGGTTGAGGAAGAGGAAGTTGATTCTGTAGTGTGATGAAGGGTAATGTAGCAATGGAGGAACTGAGTTAAGTGCACGCCGTTCTAGCAGAGATAGAGGCCGAAAAAGCATGCCGAGAAAGTGGGGTTGTAATAGCAAGGTCGAAAAAGTGGGGCTGAAAAAGCAGGCTGAGTTTTCTAGGCTGTAAGACATTTCTGAATTTTCTATTGTTGTAAATTAATTCCTTTGAAGCCAATAAATCCCTTCCTTTGCTGGTTTTACATGCACTGGGGTTTCTAGGGTATTTTTTGTGTCTTCCTATTTTATGTGCTTGGTTTCTATTTGTTTCTCCTATTCATTTTAGTTAAATAACTCAGATGTAAATTTAATGCATGATTTTCAAAAGTTATATCAACATAAATAAATTTCCGGGTAAAGAAAAAGCATTGGCATTTTATTTATGTTTGTTGAGTTAAAGGAAATTAAGGTGGTATGATGTAAATATCCCCTTCAATTCTACTTTTTCACCTTATTACCAACCTATGTGGGATTCCATTATTGCTACCAAAAAGGGCTTCAAAGGCCCTAGTATGCATGACTTGAGGGGATTTCTTTTGCAAAATGAAGTTTTGTTCATAGATGAATTCTTGAAGAATTTTAAAAAGTCATGGGTCAAAACAAGATGTACCATCATGTCAGATGGATGCACTGATGGAAATAATTGTACTATCATAAATTTTCTTGTCTCTTGCCCTTAGGAAACCATGTTTTTGTAATCGGTTGATGAATCTGATAAGGTGAAAGATGCAAACTTGTTATTTCAGCTTTTGGATAAGATTGTTATGTTGGTGGGGGAGGCAAATGTTGTTCAAATCATCACAAATAATGTCTCTAACTATGTTCTTTCTAGTAAGATGTCAGAGACTAAATACAAAACCATATTTTGGACCCCATGTGCTACACATTGCATAGATCTCTTGCTTGAGGACATAGTCAAATAGGGTTCAATCAAGAACATTGTAGAGCATGCCAAGTGCATGAAAAAATACATCTACAACCACTCATAGGTATTTAACGTAATGAGGAAAAACACTGGGGGAAAGGACCTTGTTAGGCGTGTAATCACAAAATTTGCAACTCACTTCTTCATGTTGCAATCTCTCCTTTCCTAAGCACAGAACTTGAAAAAATTGTTTCCAAGTGATGAATGGAATGGATCTCAGTGGGATTGCAAACAAGATGGAAAATACATCAAAATGAAAGTATTAGAGAGCACATTTTGGAGAAGAGTAGCAGAGGTTGTGAAAATTGGTGAGCCCCTTTATAAGGTGTTGTGGTTGGTGGATGGGGAAAAATTGGCCATGGGTTACATCTATGAGGCATTGAGGCTATGGATAAGGAAAAGGAGGGCGTTAAAGACAATGTACACGGATATAGTAGCTAAGTATGGGCCTATCTGGGAGATCATTGGGACATCATTGATAACATATGGAAAAATCAACTCCATTGCTCTATACATGCAACTGGGTATTTTCTGAACCCAAGGTATCATAACAGAGCCGTATCTTAGTTATGAGAAGATCAAATTAGGGAGGTCAAATATGGATTGTATTAGTGCTAAGAGCACATGATCCTTGATGAGAGTGAGCAACTCGAAATACATTGGCAGATCAGTGCTTTCACTAGAGCCATAGGTACTTTTGGCAAAACCTAGCAAATATTGCAAGAGATTTGGACCACCCAGGTAAGCAATTCCAAAGTTGTTTAAACTTTAAATACTTTATTTTTTAGTCAAAATCACATTCTAATTTGTTGAACTAATTTTATCTTTACAGTACATTGGTGGGAGTAATTTGGTAGCCAATGTCCTCAATTGCAAAAGTTTGTCATTTGAGTCCTTAGTCAAACTTGCAGTGCTTTTGGGTGTGAGTACAAATGGTTTTTCTTTGAGTGGATTCACACAAAGAAGAGATATTGTTTGGAAGAAAAACGATTAAATGATCTCGTCTTCACGTGGTACAATCTTTGGCTAAGGCACAACCAGTTGAACAAAAGACCTGATATAGATCCCATCGTATTGTATGATATTGATCCAACCTCAATGGGTAGAGTCGTCTCACTTGATAGACTTTTGATCATGATTATGATTTTTATGGCTTGGGGTGGATTGGTTTGGATTCAAATCCAGTAGTAGGAGTAGACATAGCACTAGGCATGTTACATGCAAACACTAGTCGTGCAACTCATGCTTCTGCTAGTACTACTATTGGAGTTGCAGATGTCCCCGAGGAGTTTGAAGACTCTGATCCAAAGGATGATATTGTAGCTCATGCCGATGATCCCATTTCTAGTAGTGGTGATGAGTTTGATGATTGATCATGTTGATCAATGATTTATAGTAGGCCAATAGCTTGTAGCATGTTTTTTGGACTCTAGAGGCCATTTATAGCCTCATTGAGTATGTATTTTGTTTTCAATATGTATATCACTCAGTTCCATTTTGATATATTCACCCTTACATGGTATTTACATGACCAAACTTTGCACATTTTGTCTCTAATGGTTTGGAATCATGGTTTGGGGTCTTTAAAATATATATTTTTCATTAAAAATTAAATATTTTACATATTGTTTAGTAAATCGAGTCATTAAATTCAAACCTGTCCAAGTCATGGTCGAGTCTAAGTTGGCCCTTGATCGATTCCAAGTTTTAAAACATTACTCTATCATACATCAGACTTTTTTGTGATAAATTGATAATGTGGTTTTGCCTCTCAACCACTCCATTCAGTTGTGGAGTGTAGAGTGTAGTGAATTGTCTCTTGATCTCATGTTTAGCACAAAAGTTATTGAATTATTTGATATCCTTGATTTTGAATAAATGCTCCTACAAGAATGCACTCTCATCCATCGTGATCGAGAACAACACATTTTTTTAAGAAGAAGGCACTGCCCTTGTTCGAAGTCTCAAATGCAACTCTTTCAAATGCTTCCAATTCTCTGTTGAAGTCTTCCCTATCCAGACCTCATAAGCATTTCATTTTCCACAAACAACTTAAGCAACATCACTGCTTCTCTGTCTTTCTCATCAAACTTGTCCTGGTCTCTACCTATATCTTGTGGTCAGGTATCTTTACCTAGGACATTAGTAGCCAAGTGCATGTACTCAAATATGGAAAACATATGTTGTTTCCATGTATTGTAGTTCTTGCTAGAGAACCTCCTATGGTTTCCTTCTAGCACGGTTTTGGGCAAAGAGGTCATTGGTACAAGTCACAAATGAAAAAATAGACACTGAAAAAGAGTAAAATGTTAAAAAATACATGTTCTTCCCTCCTGTTGGGTTGTTATATTCTTTGTAGTGAAAGTCTAGTCGAGGTGAATCGACTGACGGTCGAAAGTCGAGGTGAATCCATTAACGGTCGAAAGTCGAGGTAGATCGACAACATCGACAACAAGTCGAAGGTTGAGGAATTTGACCGGGTAAATTCGAAGTCGAAGATACCGACGACAAGTCAATCGAAAAGAGGTCGAAGTGCGAGCGTGAGACGACCGACTAGAGACTGAATGAAGGACTGACTAGTAAACCAACTTGGAGTCGATTGTAATAAGATCCCGAGATTTGTAGCCAATGATATGCATGGATCTGTAATCGTTTTTTGAGCATCAATCTTTAGGGTTTTTCCTGTTGTAAAGCCTATAAAGAGGCGTGTTGTAAGGTCGTAAAGGCTAATGCGAGAATGTTAATGCTGTAAAGCTAATGCATGGTAAATTGTAGGTTGTTGGTCATGTATATGTAAGCCGAATTGGATACAGGGTTGTTCATGCCTGTGCAAGAGGGTATGATGTTGATTGTGTCTTAGGTGTGGACTAAGGTTAGACATGCAACCTTTTATTTTGATTGAATAAGACAACAAGAGAGAAGAACACTCAAAGGCATGTTGGTTTTCCCGGTTAAGAGTTTCCAGGGTAAAATCTCGGTGTACTGTGTGATTGCTTGTGTCATTTGCATTCTTATTTAAATTCATCTTTTCTTCTGCTAGGATTAGTGTGAAAGTGCCCTGCATTTCCTGACATGTGGTATCCGAGCTTAGGTCTGCACTAACAAGTGAGTTATCAGAGCAGTGTAATGCTTTGGCAAATATATTAGATCTTGATTTGCCAATCTTGAATTTGAGAACTAAACACTATGTACAGTAAGAGTTGTAAGTCATAAATTGTTTTAAAGATCGTGGTAAAGAATGGCGAGCAGTTCCAGAATAGAGATAAAAATATTCAATGGCCAGAATTTTGAGATTTGGAAGCTTAAAATGGAAGATCTTCTTGTAGATCGAGAACAATGGACAATGGTCTGTCCAGGTACCTAGCTGACGTGCTTGTTGATGGAAGAATGGGAGAAACTCGAAATAAAAGCAAGAAGTACAATTCAAATTTGTCTTGCAAATTCGGTGCTATTGAATGTCTCAGGTGAAGATTCAATCAAGAAACTGTGGGACAAGTTGGGAAGCTGATACCAATCGAAATCTTTAGTAAATAAGATGTTTCTTAGAAATAAACTGTATCTTCTGAGGATGAGTGATCACAGTTCGGGGACTGAGCATTTAAATGTGTTTAATACCGTGTTAAGCCAGTTATCGGCTCTAGATATTAAGATAACTGATGAGGAGAAGTGTATCAGCCTATTATGTTCTTTTCCAGACTCCTGGGATAGATTAGTCGTGGCTATTGGGAGTAATACAACCACACTAGCACTAGAGGGTGTGGTTGCTTCTCTGCTATTGAAAGAAATGAAAGGAAGAACATGGAAGGATCGACCAAAGATGCTCTGGTAGTGAGAGGTCGACCGATAGACAGATACAAAGGCAAATTCTTCAGTAGAAAGTACAATTCGAAGAGTAGATCTAAATCCCCAGTTCAGTCGACGTGAAGATTCTGGAAATGCGGTAAAGATGGGCATTATGAAAAAGACTATAAGACGAAGGCAACAAAAGGCAGTGTTGGATCCAACGAGAAGCAGTCGATTGAGCGAAAGATGACCTCGAAGAAGAGAGGTGATGTGTGTCTGGCGTCAACCAATACACAGTCGGATCGAGACGTTTGGTTGATCGACTCAGGAGCATCCTATCATATGACACCACACAAAGAATAGTTCTGTGAATATGAACAATATGATGGGGGTGATGTGTTTTTGGGGGACGACTCGACAATCAAAATTGTCGGACGAGGAAGAGTCCAACTAACATTGCAGGATGGGAGGAAAAGAACCCTTCCAGGTGTGCTACGCATTCCAAGTTTGGAATGAAACCTGATATCTGTCAGTAAGATGAGTGATGAAGGTGTGCATACTCTGTTTTAGAAGGATTTGTGTGAGATGGTCAAAGGTGAGATGGTCTTAATGAAAGGAGCTCGGATTGGTACCCTGTACAAGCTGTTAGGGAATGCCAACTTGACTGGATGCAACAACATTGTTGCTCCTGAAATCGACTTAACTGCGACTCGATGTCGAGACAACTCGACTCGACTCGAGCCAAGTCGGTTCAAATCGACTCAACAAAACATGATGAACTCGACCGGACCAGGTTATGACACGAGAGGATGGGACAAATCGGAGAAAAAAATACTTCGAGCTATGCAAAACAAAGGTATGGTTGAAGTTTTTTCTGAATGTGGTTTAGAAGTTGACTTTTGTGAACATTGCATATATGGAAAACAAAGTCGAGTGAGGTTCCCATCTGAAGTGACAAGGGGAAATGCAATTCTAGAACTGGTGCATAGTGATGTGTTTGGCCCGGTTACAGTGCCTTCACTTGGTGGATCCCTGTATTATGTCTCCTTCATAGATTATTTTTTCAGGAAGACATGAATACATTTCCTAAGGAAGAAATCATAGGTTTTCAAGAGATTTAAGGAGTTTAAAGCTCTTGTGGAAAACCAAACAGAGAAGAGGATTAAAGTGTTGAGGAATGACAATGATGGTGAATTCTATGGAAAGGAATTTGGTCAGTTATGTAATCAGTGTGGCATAGCACGCCAAAATACCACATCATATACCCCACAGAAAAATGGAGTTGCCGAGAGAATGAACAGAACATTGATGGATAAGGCAAGGAGCATGCTGAGTGGTGTTGGGCTCACACAAGAATTCTGGGCAGAGGCAGTCGAGACTGCAAGATATCTGGTAAATATGTCTCGTTCGTCGATGTTAGTCGACTTGACTCCAAATAAGGTATGGTAGGGTAAGAAGCCTTCGGTGGTACATCTCAAAGTATTTGGCTGTGATGCATTTGTGCATGTTCCCAAGGAAAGGAGGAGCAAGCTGGACTAGAAGGTAGTCAAATGTATTTTCATCGGATATAAAGAAGGAATGAAAGGATATAAGCTCTTGGATCCTTCATCAAGGAGAATAGTGTATAATCGAGATGTGGTCTTCAGAGAAGTCAGAGGTAAATCCGAACCTCGGGAAGTTGTTCATATTGAGAATAATCCTGATAAGGTGCGGTTTGAACTGAGGAACGAAGAAGATGATTCAAATGAGTCGACTGAATCCGAGGAAGAGGTGGAGCAACTGACTCTGGTGGTAAGGAAGTCAAAAAGAGTAAAGAAACTGTTTTAAAGGCATAGCCTGCCCGAATTATGTTCCACATTCGTGTTAACTGCCATCGACGATGAGCCCAAATCGGTCAGTGAGGTAGTCGACTCGACATAGGGTAAAATATGGAAGGACGCCATGGTCTAAGAGATGGAATCCTTGTACAAAAAAGAGACATGGGATTTGGCCAAGTTACCTAGTGGAAGAAAGCCCATTGGCAGCAAGTGGGTATTCAAGAAGAAGATGAATGCCACAGGACAAGTCAAGAAGTTCAAAGCTTAATTGGTAGCGAAAGGTTATTCACAAGTCGAGGGATTTGACTTCGGTGAGATTTTTTCCCCTGTTGCAAAACTAACTTCCATTAGAGTACTAATGTCTCTGGCTACAACATTCGATCTGGAGATAGAAAAGACGAATGTAAATACAATGTTCCTACATGGGGACCTGGAAGAAGAAATTTACATGAAACAACCTGAAGGATTTGTAGTAAAGGGTAAGCAAGAGTTGGTGTGCAAACTCAAAAGATCCCTTTATGGTCTAAAGCAATCGCCAAAGATATGGTACCATAAGTTTGACACTTACATCCTTAGTTTGAGATTTGTGAGAAGCAAAGTTGATCATTGCATATATTCCAAGGAAGAAGGTGGGTGTTTCATATATGTAGCGTTGTATGTCGATGACATGCTGCTGATTGGAAACAACATGGACACAATAAAGGAGGTGAAGAAGCAGTTATCCTCCAAGTTCGACATAAAGGATCTCGGTGCAACTAACTTCATTTTGGGAATGGAGATTAAGAGAGATAGATTCGCTAAAAAGCTCTGGTTGAATCAAACGAAGTATATTGAGACAGTTTTGAAACGATTCAACATGCAAGATTGCAAACCGGTGAAGGTGTCAATTCCAGTGGGAGCAAGGCTTATTGCTGAACAGTGTCCAAAAACATAGGAAAATATAGAGAACATGGCATGTGTTCCCTATGCAAGTGTTGTTAGTAATCTAATGTATGCAATGGTATACACTCGACCAGACATTGCCCATGTAGTGGGAGTGTTGAGCAAGTACATGTCGACACCTAGAAAGGAGCACTGGACAACTGTCAAGAGAGTATTCAAGTATTTGTGTGGCACAAAGGACTATGTTATATGCTATCAAGGAAAACTTGGAGGTGACAGTGGTAAATTAGATGTACATGGCTTTGTCGACGCCGATTGGGCTGGAGATCTAGATTGACAGAGGTCGACGAATGTATATGTCTTCAAGATGTTTGGTGGAGCAATAAGCTGGATGAGTAAGCGACATGCGGTTGTAGCCTTGTCGATAACAAAAGATGAATACATGGCGGCCACTCATGGAAGCAAAGAAGTGGTATGGCTTCAAAGGTTGTGTTCATGAATCGGGTTTGAGCAGAGAGCTATGAAGGTAAGTTGCGACAGTCAAAGCGCAATATTTCTGGCAAAGAACCCTGCTTATCATTCAAAGACTAAGCACATTGATGTAAAATACTATTTCGTAAGAGACATGGTGGAAAGTAACAAGGTGCTACTGGAGAAAGTA
>JASDQU010309418.1:33439-51918 GCA_032191745.1 Picea mariana
TGAGGGTATGGAACTGGCATTTAATCAAGAGCACCAAGCCATCTATGTACCTTGATGTACATCGGTTAACATTTTTGGGGTTGACCAATCCGATTCTGATAACATTGCTCTCTACAATACAAGAATGTACAAGTGTCATACTAGGGTTTATACAACCCCCATGATGAAACGCTCTCAAGGAATGATTCTCCTAGGGCTTAATGCCTCTCCTCTAAGATGGTGCACTCTCTAATAAAATGTTAGTCCAATGCTCCTATTCCATGGTTGTATCCAAATGTCCTCATGCAAGGCATTACTCCTATAACTATGTGCCACATGTCCTTTCATCTTAATATACACATGGTTTTCCTTCTAAAATGTCATTTATGTGTATCATTATTTTTTTCTTGCAAGATAATGTGTTATATATATATGGTGTTTCCCCCGGCATTTCATTTTTGGAGGGTCGCGTTTCCTAACGTCCCCATTTCGGAAACTTCCAGATATTTCCCCGTTTCATGCAACTTAGCTCAAATTTGTAAGAAATAGGACATGGCTGAAGCTGGACCTAATGACATGTCAGCTATAGATGATATACAGTTGGTGACACCTATAGTCTCATAGGTTGATATTGTTGTTCTAGCGAAAGAGGGAGTAGTATGATCTGCTTCTTAATCTTCAACCTTGTGTAATAAACTCAAGGTTCTGGCCATCTATGTGCACTTCCACAAGAAACAATTCCAACACCCTTTTGACACCGAAATCTGAATTTCTTAGCACTGATCCACCATCATTCTCTGTCAATGTGGCATCCAACTTCACCCTATTTTTGTTTAGGGTTTGATAAGGTATGCATCACATTTATTATTGTTGGAGCTTCAAAAATTCTCAAATGCTAATTATCTCACAAGCTTTAGCATGAAGATCAGTACTTGTCATAGGCCACAAGAGGCTACAACACATTTGTGACTGACGGACCGGGAGCATGCACTTGAATTCTCATGATATTTTTACCAACTAATTCATCCTATCTTCACTTGAAATCTGGGTGAGAGTTCAGGAACAGAACAAGGATCAGTCAATTGTGAGGCATAAACATAAATGGACTCAAAGTTTATTGCTGCATGTGCAATACCGATTTCCATCTTTTGTGGTTAGGAAAAGATTTTGTAGCATGATAATCGTGCAAGTCCGTAATCCTTTCCCACTTCATATGTTGTAAACATCAGGATCTTCTCAAATGAATCCCTAGTTCTTTCCAGTCTTGATGTGAACCTCTTTTTCGACACCTCAAGCTACAGGTGCAAATATGTTGTAATAGAGACAACACCTTTACTGCTTTCTTGTGTCATTGTTTGAGGGTTGTGTTTCAAGAAGTAGTATTTCAGATTAGTACCAAAGCTGTCTCCAAAGAAAGAGCATGATGCATTCTTCCTTTCAACTGAACTTTCCTCCAAAAACATATTGTTGCTAACCCCAAAATAATCCAGCAGACTGGGCACCTTCAACAGAGTTGAACATAAGCATCAAAACATGGCTCTACTCTGCCCAAGGTGTGACCATCCCTTAAAATCTAAGTTGCACGAGAAGGGGAAACGGGTATGCGTTTCCGAAACGGAAACTTGCTGGAAACATGACCCCACAAAAATTTGGAAATGGGGAAACACAATATATGTATGTGTGTGTGTATAATGTGCTCTTTTATAAATAACACATTATATTGAAACTTTGAAAGAAAGCATTATGAATAAATGAGCAAGAACATTTAAATGACAAACACAAATGAAAAGCAATGTTCCACCATCACTTATATTGGGATCCTCATCATAAGTATCACCCTTTGCCTCTACCTCAATCCTCTAGGGACATCAGTCAACACCACCCTATTTTAATGAAACTACCTAATCCAAGCCTTAAACTATGAAAGAAAAAGATTAACATGCCTAATCAATGATTTTGGTTTGAGTGAAGGGTACATTTTTGCTAAGGCCATGATAGAGGAGTTCAACAATCAATACCACCAACATTGAAGTTTGTAAAGGGATTGGTGCTCTTGATTAAATGCCAATTCCATACCCTCATACGTGATAGAATCCAATGAAAATGCTGCAATCCTACCAATCCTGAAATTCTTAAAAGTGTTAAGTTTGTTGAATTTTGAATGGGATATGAAATTCTACTTTCTCCACATGAAGTCTGATGAGGTTGGAACCACTCTCAAACATCTTGAAACAATTAATGGTAATGTTAAAAATTTAAGAAAAATGATAAAAAAGAAAGTTAAAGGAAACAAAAAAGATAAAAAGGAGAGATAAAGGAAATGCCAACTTTTACTTTAGGAATTTAACATCACCATTAGTTGCCATCATAAAGAAAATTTTATGCTCTTAGAGGATTCTAGAAGTCTTGTTAATTCATAATTAACCTTTAATTAGGAATTAAGACCCAAATTGTGGGACCTAACAGTCAAATTAAGGCAAAATCAGGCAATTGTTTTTGGAAACACATTGTACGGAGACGTGATATGGCCTTGAAATGCGTTTCGTACGGACTAGAATGTGTTTCAAGTGCATTTCCCACGGATTGGAATGTGTTTCAAGTGCATTTCCCACGTGTTTCAGCGTTTTGAGATGGAAACACAACTGATGTAAGGGGGGGTGTGTTTCCTGCAACATAGCCTGAAAGTCATCATAACAAGAAGGCTTGCACTGTTGGAAATAATATCTCAAAATACCCATGTATTTTGAGGGGTAACACAATCCAAAGGTGAAACCTTTGAGACATTCAAGGAAATAAATCCCTAGTTGAAAATCATAGCAATCACAAGATCAAATCTACTAGTATTGATCATGGAGATGAACATTTTGGTAATGACTTTCATCCATTTCTCACATCTCATGGCATCGTTTGGTAGAAGCCAGTCCCTTAGCGAGATGAAGTAGCATATCGAAGGAGTAGAGCTATTGTGGAAATGGCTTGCTATATGTTTCATTCTCAATAGATGGAGCTTAAATTATGGGGGAAGTAGTCCTTTGTACAACACATATCATCAATCGAATGCCTACTCGAGATGTTAATCATATGACTTGTTTTGAGAAATGGTATGGTTACAAACGTTCACTTTTGCATTTTAAAATCTTTGGAACGTGTGCATGGCCCATATTCCCAAAGAACAACGAAACAAGTTGCAACTTGCAAGTCAACCATGCACTTTGGTAGGCTACAATGAAACATCCAAGGCATATCGCCTATATGATCCTTCCACCAACAAGGTGATTGAATGGAGAGTTGTTGTCTTTGATGGGGTTCTTTCCCATGGTTTGGCAGGATCCTATTCCACATTTATTGTAGAAGATTCCCACGTCCACATTGACCCAATCAACTACCCATGATGAGGCTTGTGTTGATGACTTCTCTGGTATTACTTGCGTTGAAGTCTCTTCTACTTCTATTGCTCCATCTGATCTCTTACCAGTTGAGCACGCCATAATAGTGTTACTATAGATCGCTTTGTTTCCATGCTTCCTCTGGACCAATGCCTAAGTGGGCTATATCTACTCTTTATGATGCGATTCCACTCCATCCTAAAGGAGAATTGGTACGACAACATAAATCCCTTCTTTCACGGACTCTTGTATCCAAGGTTGATGCAGATCCTACTACTCTCTAGAATGAAAGGATGTTACGACTACCAAATATGATGCCCTAATGAAAAATCACACTTGGGACCTAGCTTCCTTACCCAAAGGTAAGAATTTGGTTGGTTGCAAATGGATTAGATAGGTACCGATATGTAAGCTCTAGAAAACTATAATTAATACAATGGATTGACATGTGACCTCAAGTGAAGAGCAACCGCATGATCTCGACAACCCCAAATATAAATAGGGAACCATGGAGAAAAGAAATTACAATACATCATGTTTCCCCCCTTAATGGTAGCTTGCTTATATTGATATGTGTCCATGGATTGGTGAAGGTGGGTTCTGTAAGAGATTTGGTTAAGATATCAGTAAGCCGATCTATGGAAGGAACAAAGATTGGCATTTGTGATCTCCATGCTCCAAGACAACTTGTGTTAGTGTTTGCTCCTTCAATAGATCAACTTGTTGATATCTTTACCATATCTCTTTTGGAGCCAACCATCACCAATCTACGAACATGTATTGATATAAGTGAGCTACTATTAAGGGGGGGAACATGATGTATTGTAATGTCTTCTCTCCATGGCTCCCTAGTCATATTAGGGGGTGTGTTGAGATTATGTGGTTACTCTTCACTTGAGGTCATGTGTCGATCCATTGTATTGATCATAGATTTATGGAGCTTACATATGGGTACCTTACTAACCCATATATTGTACTTTCTATATTTGACTAGGTCGGCTTGGTCACCCTCTTGGGGCTAGCGCCCTAACCCAAAAGAATGTGTATAAATACAAAGTCATAATCCACCTTTGGATCATCTCATTTGATGTGGATTCATTTATTCTTTGCCTGAGGGCACCTATAAATAATTCACTCTACTTGTGGTATTTTTCTCTATTTGTGTGATTGGTTGGTTGTTCTTGGATGAAGATATGGTATTTAACATCTTTCTTGTGAACTATATTAAGGGCTGTTTTATATTTGCTGGTTTGATTATTGGTGCAAGGTTTTTTGAAGAGATCACTGTAGATCTACTATCTTCTTATGATATCAACACCTTTTTCTGTTTTTATTTTTATTATTTACTTTTTGAGCATTTTTTGGTTTAATGGGGTAGTTGGTTCAGGTTGGTTTTACAATGATTGGTTCTTGTTCAAACTGGAAATGTATTGGTTTTAGCTTTAGATGATAGTTATCAAAACCAAGGCTGTTGGGAGTGGGGAGCGAAAGTGGGAGTGAAAGCGGGAGCGGGAAGCACAATTTTCAAAAATATCCGGGAGTGGGAGTGTTTTTTATATAATACATATTTTAATATATTTTGATGCATACATATAAAAAAACATGAAGAATGTCGAATCAATTGCAAAAAACATGAAAACATAGATATAAAGATCATTTAAATATTGGATTAGTGATGATCATTAAAGCATCAACCATTTAGTACACATATAACATCAATCATAAAAAATTGTCATCAATAGATTGTAACAGATAACATCAACCACAAAATGAAATAGACTCTAGAGCATCATATTCATTACCAAAGAGTTGTAAGATTTAGTCAATAGTTCAAATTTCAAACTTCAAACTTCAAAGGGAAACTGTCATATAATGTTCATAATTTCATTGTTTATAGAATAAGCCATAATAAAGAGTCAAGACAAAGTACTATGTTCTAGAGACTACTTCTAAACAACAAAAAGAAAAAGAGATCTAGTATATATTAACAAGTACTAAGTACAATGCTCTAAGTTTTCCTCTTGCCACGAGAAACTTCTAGTTTCTTTTCCCGTGTTCTTTGAGTTTGAAGAAGAGGAGTAGGAGTAGGTGGAAGTGTTCACGGAACACAACCAGCAGCTGAATGGCCCCCACATGGCAATGGACGCTATGAAGATAAAGGAAAAATTGAAGCATTTGGTACACTACTAGTGGATGGGGGTGGCATGTCTCCTCCAGGAAGGGAAGTGGGACAGGTCCCAGTTTAAAAAATTGGGGTTTAAAACCTTTCGGAGCCATTTTGAGGCAGGAAGAGTTTTTTTTCCTAAGGGAGCGCACTCCCAAAAAAAGGTCCTGGAAGGGATTGTGCTTTGGGAGTGGGNCCCCCGGAACATAGATCAGAACCAACCAGTTCTGGTTTGGACTGGCCAGTCCAGACCATAGCCAAAACTGGTCTGATTCTGCATAAAAACTGGACTGAGACTGGTTCTTGTCCAAATTGTGTTGGGGCCATTGTTCGGGCTGGTTCTGAACTGACTGGTTCTTGTCCAAACTGGCCAGTCCAAACCAGAACCAGTTGGTTCTGATAACTATCACTCAAAGCCAATACATTTTGCTGGAATTAAAATTAAGGAACACTAGCACTTTCATCGTAGCATGTTATTTTGCGCTGTAAAGTTATACAAGAAAAATGGCCTCAATAGTGAAGAATCATTATCACTTGATTCATGATATAACAGAGCTCAAGCAGAAAGGAGACATGTTTGTTGGAAGTTTTAATGAGTGGACAGGAAACCTACACATAGCAAGTTACACAAAAAACTGATTTCCATTATGGCTAGTAACATGTGGAAAAGGAACTTTGCAGATGCAAAAAAAAAATCACACACTAAAAAGAGAAAATTCTGGTGTGCAAATGCACACAATTTGGTTATATGCAATGGAACAACCTGTTGGCAGAATTTAGGAGATGCCATACATTTCACACAATGGACAAAGTGTAGTAGATTACACAAAGGAGACAAAGTTGGTTGGAGATTTTAATGGGGGGACAAGAAACCTACATATGGCAAGCTACACAAAAAACTGATAGCCATTATAGTTAGTAGAGGTCAACAACTTCTGCAAAAGGAACTTCGTGGATGCAGGAAGAAAATCACACACTAAAAATAGAGAATTCTGCATGCGTGCAATGCACACAATTTGGTTATATGCAATGGAACAACCTGTTGTCAGGATTTAGTAGTGGTCGCACGTTTCACAGAATAGACAAAGCATAGTAGACTACATTATATTTTCAGACCGTAGTTTAGAGCAATGCTTACACTTCATTTGGTAAATGTCATGAAAAAATGACTATAGACCATGACCCTTTATTTGTGGGACTCAAATGACAAAAGGAAACCTTGAGAAGTAGTCAACAAGACACATCACAAAGAGCAGTAAAAATCAATAAACAGAATGAATAAATATTTATGGAGGCAGAGAAAATCACCATGCAACTAAGATATTTGAGCGTAGAAAGGAATGCCAATGAAAGGTGTAAAGAATGGAGGCTATCTAGTCTAGTCTAGTCTAGTGAATTGCAAATGTAAAAGTATGAAGAAAGAAAGACAATCCTCCAACAGTTTCTCTGTGAATCGTTTGATTATTGAGGAATGAAAAGAAGCCCCAAAAAACTATAAGCAACATCCAACCAGTGATAATCTCAGGTCTACAGGGAAATAGTAAAGCTTCAGAAAAACATTTTTGTGAAATCCAGCCAAGAGGAATTATTAGTGACGGCAAAGAAGAATCTGAAGGCATTTTGGAAGGAGCTACAAGTGAAGAAGCATGTACTAGAAAATGATATTTGAGGGGAACAATCATTGATACATGCTAAAATTTTTAATGAAAAATTTGGCTGAAAGGAAAATCCCTCCAGAAATCAGCAAAGAAGAAATGGTTTTGAGAAAAGAAGCCGTGCAAGAGGGCATTAAGAGGCTATGAATGTGAACTCCAAGTGGAACACTCGAAATGGGAATATGAATTTATTAGCCAACACATAGCAGCATTATTAAATCAAATGACCATGGATGGTTTCTTGGAGGATTAGGCAACAAGCCTTATCTTGCCCCTCTTCAAAAGAGGGGAAAATAACGACCCCAAAAGTTATAGAACCATAATGATCAACCCAATCTTTGCCAAGCTGATTGGGGGGATCATGGAAAGAAAAATGAGCAAGTGGGAAGAGGAGACAAAAAACAACCAAGGGACAAACAAGATTCGGACTAAAGCATTCCACCATTGACTATTGCCTTACTTTAAGGCACATGATAGAGAAGACACGGGACACCAAGAATGAGGAATTGTGGTGTTGTTTTATGGACTTCAAAAAAGCCTTTGACAGAGTCCCTCGGAACAAACTATGGGAAAGGCTTATGGAAATGGAAGTTTTGAACAAGTAGAGACTACTGGTACACATGCTATATGAGCGGGTCAGTGCCAAAATCAAAACTTCAGAATCATTGTTAGAGAGATTCAACAACGATGTAGGATTGAAATAGGGTTGGCCCCTCTCTCCCACATTATTTAGAGTTTATATAGATGAATTAGAATATTGGATCAATGAGTAGTGTTTTAAACTTGGTCCGTACAAACTCAGACTTGGTTGAGTAGACCGAGTTGCCTCCTGATTGAGTCAGGTTGGCCATCTGCTTGGTTCGGGTGATTAGGCGGCAACATTTTGGCGTCATGTGGGTAGCTCTCAATAGCTACAACATGTCCCCAGGACATCCACTCCCTGCGATACATCAGTACCTGATCATGTGCACCCTTGGTCTTAGTGCCAACCCTTTTTCATGCTAGATGAGATACATCTGTCTCAGTTCCAACCCTTTATCATGCTGGATGAGATCCACCTATCTCAGTGCCATCCCTTTTTCATGCCGGATGAGAACACTCAGTGCCGACCCTTTTTCATGCTGGATGAGAACACTCAGTGCCAACCCTTTTTCATGTTGGATGAGTTCCACCTGTCTCAGTGCCAAATGTCTCAGTNGAGAACACTCAGTGCCAACCCTTTTTCATGTTGGATGAGTTCCACCTGTCTCGGTGCCAGCCCTTTTTCATGCTAGATGAGAACACTCAGTGCCAACCCTTTTTCATGCTAGCCGAGTTCCACTTGTCTTAGTGCCAACCCTTTTTCATGTTGGATGAGAACACTCCCTCTAAAGAGGGACCACGCCAAGCTTGTCCCTGAAGTACTCAAACTTCATCCTGGACAATGGCTTGGTAAACACGTCTGCAACTTGATCCTCTGTAGTCACGAAACTAGAGCCTCACTGCTCCGTTCTGCACTATATCCCTGATATAGTAATATCTGATCTCAATATGCTTTGACCGTCATAGACCATAGGGTTCTCTGACAACTTCATGCAACTCTGGTTGTCACACCAAATGCAGGTCGCCTCCAGTCCAAGGCCAAATAACCCAGACAGAAGTTCTCGAAGCCACAATGCCACTGCACATGCTGCCAAATACTCAACTTCAATCGTACTAAGCGCCACACATGATTACTTCCTACATCCGGCAGAGCCTCTTACTCCTTACTATAGTACCCAGCTCCCTCTGGAACTGACCGTCCAACTCCCTCTCGAGCACTGAATATAAATTGGATCTTCAACCTGCTGACTTCATCGCTTGTCCTCCAAAACAAGTCTCGTCATCTTCTTCTTGTAGGTCTTACCCACAAGTCAAATTCAGTCCAATATTCAGTAATTTGTGAAGCCACACTGCTTCGTGACTTGCTGCACATGTTGCCACATACCCTGCCTCAGCTGTACTAAGTGCTACACACAACTGCTTCCTGCTACTCCATGAAACCATACTCGAGCCTAGACTGAAGCAATATTATGAAGTACTCTTTTGATCAGGAATACTGTTGACCCAATCTGAATCCGAATATCCATATAACCTAAACTCATGGTTTGTCACATACCTAAGACCATAATCCAATGTACCCTTAAGGTACCTCATAACATGTTTTGCTGCGACCAAATGAACCTAGCTAGGATGTTCCATATATTGACACAAGGTGTTCACAGAAAAAACATATATTCGGTCTCGTGTTCATCAAGTATATCAACGAACTCACCATCTCCCTATAAAAAGTAACATCCATAGTCTCTGAAGTCATATACTACAACAACTTCAGATTTGGTACCAAAGGTGTAGCCATTGCCTTGCATCTTCACCTCTAGTACAGTTGTACTTTTCTGCATGCTTCCTTTTGACCAATAGTTGATTCCATGAGCAAGCATATTCATAATCAACAAACAACTAGCTAGTGAACTCTCAAGCAACAAAGATAGCACTGGCTCTATTCTCGAACAAGAACCATGTATTCTTGAGGAAGCCATAGGTATTTCATTGATTTATAACATGGCATTATGGGCATGAAATCTACCTTCACCATCGAATCGATCTTGTCCTCCGCATAGGAACCAATGCAAATAGGATCAACACTGCATTTCCACATGAGACACCTATCCCATGCTTTGCTTTTCTCCAGCACCTAGCCTCACACTGGCTCTCCAAAGTTGTAGCTAGAGCAACTCTTCATCCATTGGTTGATATTATTTGACTATTACAAATCACACATAGCAATAGCCTTCCTCTCATATGGTATTCAAGATGCTCGTTCCTCCACAATCATCATCAATATATGCATCAATACTACCATGATGGCAAGTCCATGGTAATCTAGTTGTGAATGTTGGTTCTGGCATCAATACTACCATGATGGCAAGTCCATGGTAATCTAGTTGCCATGAATTTTCAACCTCCTCTACGCTTCGAAGAGCCACAAGAACAGAATTCCACTGATGCAATCCTACAATCACAACAACCCAATCCTTCGGCTAGGAAGTGGATTGATCATAGCCATGCACAACAGCTCCATTATAGCAAATTCAACACCTACTCGCCTTCATCAATGCAAACACTCCAGCTATCATGCATCGAGATGCACATACCGGCCTTCTCAACAACAACTTCAATTGGGATTCGCAACAACACTTGATCAGTACAATGTTCCAATAAAGTCTCGATGCAATCGCACCACAGGGATTGACTCACAGTCAACACCTATTAATTACGTGTAACTATATGACTCCTCTCTCAGGATTTATGTATGTTCCATCCGGAAGCACATCCTTCTTCAGCACTCCTTTGTGGTCGAGCAGGACAGAGGGGTAAAGCCTCAACGCCTCAGACAAGGTCGCGTGTAAATACAGGCATTCCTGCAGTTCCTTCTCCATTAATGCCTTTTCCATGTCCAAGCAATCTTCTTGCGATTCCCGATATCTCCTCCGCTTTGGTAATATATCAGAGATCTCCTTTACGATATTGTCTTCTACTAGAGGATTTTTGGAAAGAAGCCAGAAGAACCAGGTGAGCGCTACACCCGACGTATCCCTCCCCGCGATCACGAAATTCATGAAGGCGTCCCGCAGGAATTTGTCGGAATAAGAAATACTATCATTGTCGTCTGATAATTTGCAGATGAAAGAGGTGAGCAGATCCTTCGACATCGACTCTGACATGGACTCCCCGGCGTTAGCAATGGCCGATTTCTTGTAAGCGATGAGATAGTCGACAAACTCTTTCAATGGCTTCAGCGACCGGTGGAACTGCCCCTCCTTACTGACTTTCAGCAGGCGGAACAACTTCCAACAGATGCGGGGCATAACGTGCCTGTACAGCGTCGCCTCGACGGCGTCGTCGAAGGCCTTGGCGGAGGGAATGACCGACAGATCGACTGCGAGGCAGCCGGGGTTTCTCCCCGAAGACGAGACTGCATGTGTTGTCGAATGTGTAACGGAGAAATACATCCTGCAAGTCGTTCACCGCGCCTCTATCGGCGGCATCGGCCAGCGGCGGAACGAGCCGCTTCTCTGTTGATTTTTCACTTTAGAATCTATGTCTTGTGTCTCATTTCCAACTAGGTTCGAATCCAAATGTAAGTTATCTCTTTTATTTTCCCGTTTTACTGAGCCTGCTCACATATATGTGAGCCTGCTCACATGGTCCCTCCTGTTAGGGAGTTAAGCCAAGTTCAGTTTTGATACTATGTTGATTTTTCGTAAGAGATGATATTGTATATGAATTCATATTATTACAATGATGAGTGTTTTATATATAGAACATATAATGACGATCCATGAAAATGATGTATTTCTTGGATAATAAATATATATATGGAACACTCATCATAAATAACTATTTATTTATGATATATATTTATACTTTATATAAATATACTATGACATTAATAATATTTGTTTAATAATTAATAATTATATTATTAACTATTAATCTAACAGAATGTCTTTTCGATGCTTCCCAAACATCAATAGTATCAATAAGAGGTGTGTAAATACTCATGAAGATGTAAAAGTGAAATCGTTTGTCTTGTCTCTTGAAGAAAATGCTCTTGACTAGTTTATGGACTTAGAACATAATAAGATGTTGATAGATGCCTTTACAGAGAGATGGGGGGATAGAAAATAAAATCATCATTTGTTGGCTGCTCTAAATAATATTAAGAAGAATGAGAATGAAAGTAGGAGAAGTTCAATATGAGGTTTAACGAATTAATCAATAGTCTTCACAAAGACATCTAGCCTCCAGATGCCTCCATCCTTATCTACTATATTGAAGCCTTCAATGGTGAAATATATTATCAACTCAGGGATAAGGAACTTCAGAATATTAAGACTACTCAAACCTTCACCATCAAAATTGATAAGAATATGCAAGCCTCAGGAAGATCAGACTTACAGGGTTTCACCAATGGTAGTGCTTCAAAACAGTCGAAGCCTAAGGAAAAAGTTATTAGTTCAAATAGTAAAGAGTCTTCAAGTGACCCCTTGAAAGAATTAACAGAAGTAATCAAAGCCATGGAAGMAAATCATGAAAGCCAATTGAATGCCATACAAAATCGCTTGATCCAAGTAGAAAGACCAAATACAAATAGATTTCARCCTAAGTCAAATGAAAGATGGCAAAGAAAGGGGCCTCCCYAAGATCAAAGGCCCCCTAACTGACTAGAAACCACAAATTTGATTGAGCACAAGGCTCCTTTTTGTAGGGYTTGYGATGATTTCCATGAAGAATCCATTTGTTACAGATTCTACCAGATAAATGAAGCTAGTCTTGYAGAAACAAATAATTTTGTGGGATATTCAGATCACATCCATGTGGTGGGCAGATTCCGTCAATTAAATGAAGCTAGGCTTGCAGAAACAAATAATTATGTGGGATATTCAAATCACATCAATGTGGTGGGAAAAATACACCCAGTTTSAATGGATCATTSGATGAAAACCATTGAAAGAAATYAGAACTCAGTCAATGTATTGAAGGAATTTGATAATGTGACTAAGTTATTTGGTGAAAAGCACACACCTGAATAGATCCTTGAGATTGCGAGATATAAAGGAGTGACATATCAACGGAAAGGGAATGAGAATCCAACTAAGAYAAATCAAAACATTCCCAAAGMAATCACTCCTCCAACATCAGAATTAAGCATTGACTTGGGTGGTTGGATATCAAATGCTAAGGTTTTAGTTCCAGTAACACAGCTAATAAAGATACCCTTTCAAAAAGAAAATTTTCTAAGAGTCATAGAGGGTCCTAAGGAGAAAAATGTTGAAAAGTACATGGAACCATATGAAGATGCACCTGTAACTTTGCAATGTATGGATCGGAATAGGGGAATGGAAGTCATCAACCCTTCTTCATCTCTTTGTTGGTTAATAATATGCTTCTTCACAACTACATGTTAGAATCAAGGGCTTCATCAAATGTCATGACTTGGAAAGTCATGGAACAATTGAACTTGAGGATTTCGAGACCTTACCATAATGTTTGTGCCGTGGATTCAAGAGAAATCAAGGTCCATAGACTAATAAAATATCTTCAAGTACATCTAGCAATTTACCCGGACATTTCAGTATTAATGGATGTAGTTGTCATAGATGTACCAAATGCATGGGGTATGCTCTTGTCTCGGAAGTGGGCTGCAAGTTTGGGGGGTAGTCTTCAAATGGATTTATCATATGCTACTATCCCAACTTGTGATAACACTTTTGTCAGACTTAATAGGGAACAAGAAAAGAGTTACCATGTAGAAGACCCTAAAGACCCCATGAATTAATTGGTTTATGAGATGGAAGATCTTGGGAACTATGCAATATTGACCAACTCTTTAACACTCATTAAAGAAGAGTTTGAGGAAGAAAGAGTTGATGAGGTCGGGATACCATGGATTCCTTTGATGGTTTATTTCTTGAGGAAGCTCCAAGAGAAATGAACTTTGATGAAGCACATTCAGAATCGGGAACTGTGTCAGCAGTTTTGGCTTCAACATTTTAGCTATTAGATGAGTTAATGAATGGTTAGGATAAAATGGAAGTAATTTTTGAGCCATCAATTCCAGATAACTTAGAGCATGAACAAATCTTTGAAAGACATGACAAATGTAAAACAAAAAAAGAAATGGATAAACTTGGTGATCACATATAAATAAATGTTGAATCAGATCAAGATCCCAAGATGATAAAAATTGGAAAAGGTTCTTCAGAAAAAGAAAGAAAAAATATAATAAATCTTGTGAAGGATCATAGAGATGTTTTTGCCTTTCCTCATGATAAATTTAAGGCTTATAAAGAAGATGGTATTCAACATACCATCCCTCTCAAGGAATATTCCAAGCCTTTCAGGGAAAAGTTCAGACAGATAAATCATAAGTTACCCCCCATGGCACAAAAGAAACTTCGCAAGATCAAATTCAAAGAAAGTTGATCATCTGGTTGAGTTGGATGAAAACCAGAAGAAAATCATTCCATCAGAATATCAAAAATCGGGGTAAGGACAAGAGGTCCTTTGACAACTCATCATAGCCAGTTGGACGACGTAAAGCTAAATCTACTAGTGAATGGGAAACTTCTTAAACCTTCTTCCTTGTATTTTTACTTTCACTTCTTCAACATTTCATTTTATTCTCTTTTGTATATGTGTGTGTGTGTGCAACTTATACTTTACTAATGGTTTCTATATATTTCATGTGCCACTGATATCTTTTGGTCAAACATGTGTCTATTGTGCAAATAAAAAATTCTAGAGTTCTTGCATGCTTTCCAAATATCAAGCACATGTTCCCATATGGAGCCAGATGTTTCCTCCCTAGTTGGACCAAGAAGCACTTATGGATGATCTACGAGGATGAGCAATACACTTGTTCAAAATTCAAAGTTCAGAAGTCCTGCTAGACATTTTTTTCCCCTTTCTTCTTCTTCTTCTTCTTTATGCATGTTCCATGCCCCCATGGGGGAATTGTAATAAAATGAGTTATCATGAGGTATTTTGTGTGTAAAAGACTCAGCTCCCCAAGACTTGGTCGTTAGTGCATAACTCTAGAGTGTTTTTTTTACTTAGTTAAGTATACCTCGCTTTTATGTGACTTATAATTTTCTAAGTTTTTTCACTCACTTCCTCCAAATATGGAGTATGTCCTAATGGCTAGGCCTTGGTGTGTTCTTTCTGAGTCTAGTGTCTAATGTATATTATCATGCTAGTAATTTATCTAGAGTCTTATGGACATGCAGTAGGTCCCTCTAGGATTTTTTAATTGTTTTAATAAAACGTAAATTCCTGTAAAACGAGATTTTACCTTGTAAATTGATGTAAATATTTAATAAGTGGTACCAGGAGGTGTTATATGCCTTGGGGGGTATTTTTTTCTACCCAAAATACCCCTTTACCTTAGTCTACCCTTTTTCGAGAAAAAAATATTGATTTTTACTCACAAAAATCAATTATTTCCTCAAAATGATGAATAAATCAGCTCCCTATTTTTAAGGAACATGTCCGGGACATGTTTTTGAATTGTCTCTAGTTCACTTAGCCTCATTGTTTGTTAGTGATAGTTGACAGAAATTAAGGAAGAGTTAATTGTTGAGTTAAGTGGTGTGTTAAGCTCACTTGGTGGAGATCCCAAGAGAGGGTGTGCCCTCCCCCTTGAGAGGTGGCACACTCTCCTTGAGGGCACCAATCTTAAAGAGAGATGTGCCTACCTCTTGAGAGGTGGTGCCCTCTCACTCACCTTCCTCTTCACTTGTGGTGCACTTGACTTTAGTTACTTGAGTTGTGGCACAGATGTGTCCACACATGTGGCTTTCCAACTTTGGGATGTGTGCACCCCTCCTTGGGAAATGTGCCCTCTCTTAGCATAAAAGCATAACAACCCCTCCTCATTTGGTTAATGAGAGTTTGGGCTAAGCTTGTTATTTTATTATCATAGTAATAATTTTTTTGGTGTTAAGTGGTTGTATCTCAATTGGTTGGGGTGGGGAGTTTTCTCCTCCCCACCCAAGTTCGAGTCTCATCTATGCAACATGTTGCTCCTTGTGAGCAAAATATTTTCAAAATACTTGACCCTCCTATGTTCTCCGAATTTCGGGGGGGATTACCGTGGACATAGCGAGCTTTGCGCCGTTAACTACAATAGAAAAATACTTTTGTTGGAATAAAGAAAGGATTTGGAGGTCAAGAAGGTGGCTTGCATCATTTGTGTGGATGTTAGATGTCTTGTGCTAAATATATGAGGTAACTTTAACTTAGTTTCTTGCATTTAATTTGTTATTTTGGCCTTTGAAGGGGTGTTATCACCCAGTAGGAAATGATCTACTAAGTTAGTTTTCTTCTTAGATCTTATTGATCAATTACATTAGTGGCATAAGATTTTCATGTGTATTTCAACTAATTATCATGCTATCTAAGCCTCTCTTGTAGGTGACACCAAATATTTAACAAGTTGTCTAAGTTTTACAGGTCCTCATGCTTGGAGAGGTGGCTGGACTAGCCTACCACAACCATTGACGAACTCCAAGCTTCTTGAGAACATAGTCCCTCAACTTTTCACTGGGAGACCCCATAGCCCAAGGATTCCAAACTTCAATCTTCTCTCTCTCTCTTTCAAAAATTTAAAAATTTTCTTGGTTATTTTCTCATGCATGCAAGTAGATTTAGCTTCTAATTATAAATTTCAAGTAGATATTACTTTTGCATGCATGCATGCACAGATATATACTTTGCATTTAAATTTTTTATCATTCAAAGTAGATCTAGCATAAAAAAATAATCGTTTAGCAATTTTTTTAGCTATATCTTAAAGCTTAAAGACAGATAAAATTTGAGAGCTTTCTATCTCATATTTGACAATGCTAGTTCCTATTTGTTTTATGTCTTACAAAGTCATCTTTTAGCAATTTTTTTAGCTAGATCTTAAAGCTGAAAGATAGATAACTTTTGAGAGCTTTCAATCTCATATTTGGCAATGTTAGTTCCTATTTGTTTTCTGTCCCAAACAACAAACAAAAGACACTAAGAAAGTTGGCTTTTTTCTTTCTTTCTTGGTCATTTCTTGCTAACTTTGGTCTAACATTCACTCTACAATTTTTGGCTTAAGTCTAACACTTTTTGTAGGTTGTCCCAAATAATTTTTGGGCATCTTTCTATCAAAATATCTTGTTGTTTTTGTAGGTTTGACGAACATATAAGAGGAAGTGCTACCTATTTTTTGCAGATCCGGAGCATCCAATATGTAATCTCCCTAAATCCGTAGATGGGAATATATGCATTTATTGCCGACTATTAGCTGCTGAAACTGATACTCTTTGGGACTCTGGATGCAGTTAAAGGTTTTGCTTTGCGTTTCAATGATTCTGAATGTGTTTTCTTGTGTTTACCAGCGTATAACAAACATGCAATAGATAGAAAACATAGAACAACTTCAACCACTTCTATTATGAAATATGACTGAAAGTACAATACTGCATGCCGGGAAACAAAATGAATCTCTCAGCTAGATCAAGACTAGATGGATATTAGTTGGAATACAATCAACAATGCTAAATCAAAATACCTGGAATAAAAAAGTTGTATGGATCAATAGATGAGAAAAATAACTGTTGGAAATTGTTGCATGTGCTCGACAACTCACACGACAACTGCTGCAAGACTAGAATATTCACCCTGGTGGATAAACTCCTCTGATAACCCTGAAATTTGTCCCAACTAGGTCACCCTGACCTCAAGCACCCTCTTGGTAACTACCATACTAAAGATCGGCCCTCTGCTAATCTCTATGAACCCCAGATAGGATCCCCTGGGGGGGTTGCGCCCCTCCTCAGCCCCACTGTTGCGCCCTATTGATTCCACTATCGGAATATTGATGTAATTGTATCAATCTAAGCACCCTGGTCTCCTCTGAACTAGGTCGGAAGGGTTTCCCCGGATCTGGTCTAGTGATCTCTCTAGAACCCTGAATGTGCCTCCCCAAGTGTTGTGCCCTCAATAAATGTCTGGTACGAATTAGAGGATTCCTCCGTCGGAATATCACGAGAAGTATCTCAAAAGATGCGCCATTCCTTCCTCTCAACTGGGTCGGAAGGAAATCTTTGTATTCTCCCTAGTCAGGACAGGCTAAACCTATAAGTCTCCCAACACTTACACCCTCACCCTGATGAAGTGTGCACTAGTTGTCTGAACTTGTAAAACTATTGTTGCAAAATGATGAAATATTTGGATGATCTTTCTAGTGACTAGGTTGTGTCTCTCGACACTGAAATCAATCCATTGGTGTCTTTCTCCTGGAATCCACAATCTCCACTGATTCACCTAAACCTGTGCATCCTCCTCATAGCTCAAATGTCAAATCATAAACTGTGATCATGAGAGAATATGAGCCCCTATCTCTCTTTTATACCCCTTTTCACCTTTTTCCCTTCAAGTGACTTTTAATTCATCTTTAATATTTTCTCATAAAATCACTTTATTAATTTAATGAACCTTTTTACTCCAAAAAGTAATTAATTCGCCTTTATGATTTCTTCGGCCACTGAAAGTCACTTTTCATCACCCCATCTTGTAGATATTTTCACCTCGGTTACAATGAGCTATTACACTAAGGTATTTCTCCAAGAAACAAGCTCCAAACAATACCTTTAGTGTAATTAATTAAAATATGCCCATTAATAACCTCGTTTTATGAAAATCATCGGAATGCAATGAAACCAAGAACAAACTGTG
>JASDQU010309418.1:51938-66446 GCA_032191745.1 Picea mariana
TGATATCTTTTGGTCAAACATGTGTCTATTGTGCAAATAAAAAATTCTAGAGTTCTTGCATGCTTTCCAAATATCAAGCACATGTTCCCATATGGAGCCAGATGTTTCCTCCCTAGTTGGACCAAGAAGCACTTATGGATGATCTACGAGGATGAGCAATACACTTGTTCAAAATTCAAAGTTCAGAAGTCCTGCTAGACATTTTTTTCCCCTTTCTTCTTCTTCTTCTTCTTTATGCATGTTCCATGCCCCCATGGGGGAATTGTAATAAAATGAGTTATCATGAGGTATTTTGTGTGTAAAAGACTCAGCTCCCCAAGACTTGGTCGTTAGTGCATAACTCTAGAGTGTTTTTTTTACTTAGTTAAGTATACCTCGCTTTTATGTGACTTATAATTTTCTAAGTTTTTTCACTCACTTCCTCCAAATATGGAGTATGTCCTAATGGCTAGGCCTTGGTGTGTTCTTTCTGAGTCTAGTGTCTAATGTATATTATCATGCTAGTAATTTATCTAGAGTCTTATGGACATGCAGTAGGTCCCTCTAGGATTTTTTAATTGTTTTAATAAAACGTAAATTCCTGTAAAACGAGATTTTACCTTGTAAATTGATGTAAATATTTAATAAGTGGTACCAGGAGGTGTTATATGCCTTGGGGGGTATTTTTTTCTACCCAAAATACCCCTTTACCTTAGTCTACCCTTTTTCGAGAAAAAAATATTGATTTTTACTCACAAAAATCAATTATTTCCTCAAAATGATGAATAAATCAGCTCCCTATTTTTAAGGAACATGTCCGGGACATGTTTTTGAATTGTCTCTAGTTCACTTAGCCTCATTGTTTGTTAGTGATAGTTGACAGAAATTAAGGAAGAGTTAATTGTTGAGTTAAGTGGTGTGTTAAGCTCACTTGGTGGAGATCCCAAGAGAGGGTGTGCCCTCCCCCTTGAGAGGTGGCACACTCTCCTTGAGGGCACCAATCTTAAAGAGAGATGTGCCTACCTCTTGAGAGGTGGTGCCCTCTCACTCACCTTCCTCTTCACTTGTGGTGCACTTGACTTTAGTTACTTGAGTTGTGGCACAGATGTGTCCACACATGTGGCTTTCCAACTTTGGGATGTGTGCACCCCTCCTTGGGAAATGTGCCCTCTCTTAGCATAAAAGCATAACAACCCCTCCTCATTTGGTTAATGAGAGTTTGGGCTAAGCTTGTTATTTTATTATCATAGTAATAATTTTTTTGGTGTTAAGTGGTTGTATCTCAATTGGTTGGGGTGGGGAGTTTTCTCCTCCCCACCCAAGTTCGAGTCTCATCTATGCAACATGTTGCTCCTTGTGAGCAAAATATTTTCAAAATACTTGACCCTCCTATGTTCTCCGAATTTCGGGGGGGATTACCGTGGACATAGCGAGCTTTGCGCCGTTAACTACAATAGAAAAATACTTTTGTTGGAATAAAGAAAGGATTTGGAGGTCAAGAAGGTGGCTTGCATCATTTGTGTGGATGTTAGATGTCTTGTGCTAAATATATGAGGTAACTTTAACTTAGTTTCTTGCATTTAATTTGTTATTTTGGCCTTTGAAGGGGTGTTATCACCCAGTAGGAAATGATCTACTAAGTTAGTTTTCTTCTTAGATCTTATTGATCAATTACATTAGTGGCATAAGATTTTCATGTGTATTTCAACTAATTATCATGCTATCTAAGCCTCTCTTGTAGGTGACACCAAATATTTAACAAGTTGTCTAAGTTTTACAGGTCCTCATGCTTGGAGAGGTGGCTGGACTAGCCTACCACAACCATTGACGAACTCCAAGCTTCTTGAGAACATAGTCCCTCAACTTTTCACTGGGAGACCCCATAGCCCAAGGATTCCAAACTTCAATCTTCTCTCTCTCTCTTTCAAAAATTTAAAAATTTTCTTGGTTATTTTCTCATGCATGCAAGTAGATTTAGCTTCTAATTATAAATTTCAAGTAGATATTACTTTTGCATGCATGCATGCACAGATATATACTTTGCATTTAAATTTTTTATCATTCAAAGTAGATCTAGCATAAAAAAATAATCGTTTAGCAATTTTTTTAGCTATATCTTAAAGCTTAAAGACAGATAAAATTTGAGAGCTTTCTATCTCATATTTGACAATGCTAGTTCCTATTTGTTTTATGTCTTACAAAGTCATCTTTTAGCAATTTTTTTAGCTAGATCTTAAAGCTGAAAGATAGATAACTTTTGAGAGCTTTCAATCTCATATTTGGCAATGTTAGTTCCTATTTGTTTTCTGTCCCAAACAACAAACAAAAGACACTAAGAAAGTTGGCTTTTTTCTTTCTTTCTTGGTCATTTCTTGCTAACTTTGGTCTAACATTCACTCTACAATTTTTGGCTTAAGTCTAACACTTTTTGTAGGTTGTCCCAAATAATTTTTGGGCATCTTTCTATCAAAATATCTTGTTGTTTTTGTAGGTTTGACGAACATATAAGAGGAAGTGCTACCTATTTTTTGCAGATCCGGAGCATCCAATATGTAATCTCCCTAAATCCGTAGATGGGAATATATGCATTTATTGCCGACTATTAGCTGCTGAAACTGATACTCTTTGGGACTCTGGATGCAGTTAAAGGTTTTGCTTTGCGTTTCAATGATTCTGAATGTGTTTTCTTGTGTTTACCAGCGTATAACAAACATGCAATAGATAGAAAACATAGAACAACTTCAACCACTTCTATTATGAAATATGACTGAAAGTACAATACTGCATGCCGGGAAACAAAATGAATCTCTCAGCTAGATCAAGACTAGATGGATATTAGTTGGAATACAATCAACAATGCTAAATCAAAATACCTGGAATAAAAAAGTTGTATGGATCAATAGATGAGAAAAATAACTGTTGGAAATTGTTGCATGTGCTCGACAACTCACACGACAACTGCTGCAAGACTAGAATATTCACCCTGGTGGATAAACTCCTCTGATAACCCTGAAATTTGTCCCAACTAGGTCACCCTGACCTCAAGCACCCTCTTGGTAACTACCATACTAAAGATCGGCCCTCTGCTAATCTCTATGAACCCCAGATAGGATCCCCTGGGGGGGTTGCGCCCCTCCTCAGCCCCACTGTTGCGCCCTATTGATTCCACTATCGGAATATTGATGTAATTGTATCAATCTAAGCACCCTGGTCTCCTCTGAACTAGGTCGGAAGGGTTTCCCCGGATCTGGTCTAGTGATCTCTCTAGAACCCTGAATGTGCCTCCCCAAGTGTTGTGCCCTCAATAAATGTCTGGTACGAATTAGAGGATTCCTCCGTCGGAATATCACGAGAAGTATCTCAAAAGATGCGCCATTCCTTCCTCTCAACTGGGTCGGAAGGAAATCTTTGTATTCTCCCTAGTCAGGACAGGCTAAACCTATAAGTCTCCCAACACTTACACCCTCACCCTGATGAAGTGTGCACTAGTTGTCTGAACTTGTAAAACTATTGTTGCAAAATGATGAAATATTTGGATGATCTTTCTAGTGACTAGGTTGTGTCTCTCGACACTGAAATCAATCCATTGGTGTCTTTCTCCTGGAATCCACAATCTCCACTGATTCACCTAAACCTGTGCATCCTCCTCATAGCTCAAATGTCAAATCATAAACTGTGATCATGAGAGAATATGAGCCCCTATCTCTCTTTTATACCCCTTTTCACCTTTTTCCCTTCAAGTGACTTTTAATTCATCTTTAATATTTTCTCATAAAATCACTTTATTAATTTAATGAACCTTTTTACTCCAAAAAGTAATTAATTCGCCTTTATGATTTCTTCGGCCACTGAAAGTCACTTTTCATCACCCCATCTTGTAGATATTTTCACCTCGGTTACAATGAGCTATTACACTAAGGTATTTCTCCAAGAAACAAGCTCCAAACAATACCTTTAGTGTAATTAATTAAAATATGCCCATTAATAACCTCGTTTTATGAAAATCATCGGAATGCAATGAAACCAAGAACAAACTGTGCAGAAATGATCTTAATGATGAATAATGGTAAATAAACTAAGTTGGGCCCCATAAAACTCATCCAAACCCTCTGAGCTCACTGATGACATAGTCTCACTCCTCTGACTTGGCTGACTCAAGCCTCCTGAAGTGATTCTAACCGCATAATAAGTGAATCCAAAAATGGGGACATGACAGTCCTCCCTTCCCAAAGATTGCTTGTCCTCAAGCAATCCTATCAAACCCTGACACTCTCCCAACTGAACCCAACTGAAACTGAACATGATACTTGGGTCCCAAACTAACCTGGAAGATGTGAAGGATCCTCCTCTTAGCTCACTGTCCGGCAAGGTATTGACATAAAAAGTCTCCCCCTGAATGTTACTGATGGGTAGAGAAACATGATACTGCAAAAACTCGGTCAACCCCTCAACGAGTCGCTCTACTAGGGAGCCACTATCACACATCTCATGAGATAACTCCTGAAAGTAACACTCAGACTCCAGAGAAAATGATCCTGACCTCCATGACCACTCCAAGCCAAACATGGCCTCCTCTGGATGAACATTCTTCCGCCAAAGTGAGGAACTACAAGACCTTAGAGAATCACTAAAAAGTGAAATGTTCTCCTCAAAACTAAATCTCAATGGAAAATCCGAAGGATTTCCCCCGACAAGGATCCACTCACCTCTATCAATCAATGAAATGTCAAACCCTGTAATCCCAGGGTCCCACGCTAATCTCCGAAAGGGATCATCATGTTTATGCTACACCACTCTTGCCATGAATGTATGCCCAATGTACACATATTGGATTCCCCACTCCTGGAACCCCATTCTAAAATACTTGCAAAGACTGGGCCTGCTATCAAGAAGCATAATCTGTAAAGGTGTCCCTGCAAAACCAAAGTCTACAAATCCACCACCATACTCTATCCTAGGTACCAAAAAAGAGAACATGTCTTGCCATATAGAACGAATCCCAACAAGCCCTTTCATGACAATCCAATATTGAAGTAGACCACTCGCTGGCGCAACCTGGTCCATCAAGAAGTGAAGCAACTACCAACCAAATGAATCCACAGATCCCATAGCCAATTTGGAAGTCCACCACTTCCAATTCCCACTGATTGCTATTGTGCCATACTGATAACTGTCAGAATCTAGCTAAGCCAATATACTAAACCCTATATGCCACCAACTGGTGAAAACTAGATACTAAGAATCAACCCAGTGCCTACTAATTTGTCCTGTTGCTGCCAACCCACACAATGAAACCTGCCATCCTCACTCCTGACAATATATGCAGGCAAAGACTTTAGTTTAGACACCCCACTAAAAAATAGCCCTGTCTCTTGTGGTGCCTCAAACTCATACAAATTCTCGAAATGCCTTGCCCAAGATGTATCATACATCACCATCATGACCATCTCCCTAAATGTNATCACACATCTCATGAGATAACTCCTGAAAGTAACACTCAGACTCCAGAGAAAATGATCCTGACCTCCATAACCACTCCAAGCCAAACATGGCCTCCTCTGGATGAACATTCTTCCGCCAAAGTGAGGAACTACAAGACCTTAGAGAATCACTAAAAAGTGAAATGTTCTCCTCAAAACTAAAGCTCAATGGAAAATCCGAAGGATTTCCCCCGACAACGATCCACTCACCTCTATCAATCAATGAAATGTTGAACCCTGTAATCCCAGGGTCCCACGCTAATCTCCGAAAGGGATCATCATGTTGATGCTACACCACTCTTGCCATGAATGTATGCCCAATGTACACATATTGGATTCCCCACTCCTAGAACCCCATTCTAAAATACTTGCAAAGACTGGGCCTGCTATCAAGAAGCATAATCTGTAAAGGTGTCCCTGCAAAACCAAAGTCTACAAATCCACCACCATACTCTATCCTAGGTACCAAAAAAGAGAACATGTCTTGCCATATAGAACAAATCCCAACAAGCCCTTTCATGACAATCCAAGATTGAAGTAGACCACTCGCTGGCGCAACCTGGTCCATCAAGAAGTGAAGCAACTACCAACCAAATGAATCCCCAGATCCCATAGCCAATTTGGAAGTCCACCACTTCCAATTCCCACTGATTGCTATTGTGCCATACTGATAACTTTCAGAATCCAGCTAAGCCAATATACTAAACCCTATATGCCACCAACTGATGAAAACTAGATACTAAGAATCAACCCAGTGCCTACTAATTTGTCCTGTTGCTGCCAACCCGCACAATGAAACCTGCCATCCTCACTCTTGACAATATATGCAGGCAAAGACTTTAGTTTAGACACCCCACTAAAAAATAGCCCTGTCTCTTGTGGTGCCTCAAACTCATACAAATTCTCGAAATGCCTTGCCCAAGATGTATCATACATCACCGTCATGACCATCTCCCTAAATGTGGACTCAAAGTCTAAATATCAACCATATCTATAGTAGATCATGTGGTCCCTCAATCTACCTCTGTCAACTTGTGCACTTTCCACATGCCCCAAATGAAGAATCTTTGTCATATCTATAACGACCCGGGATTCATCAAGGAACAGTAGCAGAAACCTCCACGGCTATATGCCCGACTGGAAAGTGTCACATACATTGGTCAATCCCAAGGGTATGACCAAGAACTCATCCATGCACTCAAGTGGACTATATGAGCAGTCACTCGGACTCCAAGCTACTCCCATGCCATCATACACATCCAAAGGTGTCTCCTCACACTGATGGTTCACCCTACTCTCTCCATCATCACAAGTACTACGACTATTGATGATATGATCTCCAAAATCCACACACTACGGAAAGAGAGTGGAATGCTCTCAACTGGAAACTCCATGCTCCATCAAGTATGCCTCTTCCCTACACTCCAATGCATCCCCAGGTGTGCCATTGTACACCTTTGCATGCCACTACAAACTACTGCTCATCATTGTATGCCCTTGTATACCACTGCATACTCCTATGTCCTTCGGTACCATCATGTATCTTGGATGTACCACTGTGTCAATCAATCCATGAATATCAACTGACCTTGGATCCTTTATATATGGGTCCTCATCATGGATGTCAACTAACCTTGGATCCCAAATGGATGTGTCATCACCCGAAATGTGCTTGTCTCATCATGAGCGATCAAGGAGCTCATCAAAGGTGGTGGCTCCTGCAACACATGTGCATCCTCAAAAATCTTTGGGTCATATCTCCCTACAATCACCTATAAGTTTGAATGCCCCTCATGCTCAGCCATCACATGAGGCTCCTCCATCAATTCGAAAATGTCACTGACAACCTCCTGAGAGAAGGCTGATGTATATGATTGAATGTCCACTGAAATGGATGAAAGAGATGCTTGACTCAACTCCTCCTGAAGTTGCTCTACCTGTAACTCAGATTTTTGAAGGACCATCTGTGTGCTCTCCAAGAAGTATTGTGTGTTCACCAACTCATGGGTAAGTTTGTCTACCTCATGCTCTTTCCCTTCCAATGCACCCTGGTACACACCACCCACTGCGAGAAGATAATCCCTATCTATGAGAAGGTGTAGGTAGTTAGATCTAGTCACTACCATAGCCTCCTTGAGTGAAATGAAATCTGCAAGGTAAAGATCTCCTTCCCAAGCTAGCATGCGCCATAGTGGCCCTCCAACAAAAATCATCCACCAATGTATGTGTGTCATCAAGGTGTCTCATGGCTACCACAATCATGTCCTCGCGAACCTTGAGTGGCCCTGTCAAATGGTGTGACTCATAGGAATAAACATCCACATCATGTTGAAGTGCTACCTCGTGACTCCTGCTACCAAGGTCAATTGTGGAATCTTCATCAGAGTACGCCCCAACATTTGTTTTACCACTCTACCCAACACAACTCAAAAACACCTCCCGAGAAATGACTTCAACCTCATAAGGTATCTCATCCACTATTGACTCCTTCTCACACACATCCTCATCATACTTAGGTGTACTCACACCCAAATAGTCATAAGCATCATAACAATGAAAAGATGTTGACGTTGATCAGGAAACTATATCGCATGGGCTATCATCCTCACTATCACATATGCTAATGTCATTAGCCTCATAGGCCAACTCTAATGGTGTATAAAATACTATTTCCCCACCATCCTCATGTACACATCCCTATCATAAATAGGTGCATGCTCATCCAAAAGGTCAATCTCTCCTTCATGCTCCTTCAATTTCTACCCTGTGCTTTTAAAGGAATCCTCATCCGCTACTAATTGGGGCTCATACCACTCAAGATGTTTGATGGTGCAAAATTATTTGAATGTCATCGTTGTGTAAAATGCCTCACCAAGCACCATATAGTCCCTCAAACAATTTGTAAACTCCTCGTCTTGATCCCATTGATTTTCCATCTGAAATTTCTTTTCACCGAATACCCTTAGGCTGGCAGGAAAACCAGCTCTGATACCAATGTAATATCCCTATATCCGTAGATCAAAATATAGGCCTCAACTGCCAACTATTAGTTGTTGAAACTAATACTCTTTGGGATTTTGGGTGTGGTTAAAGGTTTTGCTTTGTGTTTCAATGATTCTAAATGTGTTTTCTTGTGTTTGCCAGTGTATAACAAACATGCAATAGATAGAAAACATAGAACAACTACAACCACTTCTATTATGAAATATGACTAAAAGTACAATACTGCATGCGGGGAAATAAAATGAATCTCTCAACTAGATCAAGACTAGATGGATCTTAGCTGGAATATAATTAACAATGCTAAATCAAAACACCCAGAATAAAGAAGTTGTCTGAATCAATAGGTGAGAAGAAGAAATTTCAGAAACTATTGCATGTGCTCGACAACTGCTGCAAGACTGGAATATTCGCCCTGGTGGCTAAACACCTATGATAACCCTGAAATCTATCCTAGCTGGGTCACCCTGACCTCAAGCACCCTTTCGGTAACTATCAGACTAAATATCGGCCCTCTGTTGATCTGTACGAACCCTAGATGGGATCCCCTAAGGGGTTACTCCCCTCCTCAGCTCCATTGTTGTGCCCTAGTGATTCCACCATTGAAATATGGTTGTAACTGTCTCAATCTAAGCACCCTAGCCTCCTCTGAACTGGCTTGGAAGGGTTTCCCCGGATATTGTCCGGTGATCTCTCTGGAACCCTGAATGTGCCTCCCCAAGTGTTGCACCCTCAATAGTTGTCTGGTACGCCCTAGAGGATTCCTCTGTCATAATATCATGAGAAGTATCTCAAAATATGCGCCATGCCTTCTTCTCAACTGGGTCGGAAGGAAATATCTGAATTCTCTCTAGTCAGGACAGGCTAAACCTTTGAGTCTCCTAGCACTTGTGCCCTCACCCTGATGAAGTGTGCACTAGTTGTCTGAACTTGTAAAATGGTTGCTGCAAAATGATGAAAGATCTTGATGATATTCCCAGTGACTAGGGTGTATCTCTCAACACCGAAATCAACCCACTGGTGTCTTCCCCCTGAAATCCACAATCTCCATTGATTCGCCTAAACCTGTGCTTCCTCCTCGAAGCTCAAATGTCAAATCATAAACTGTGATCATGAGAGTTTATGAGCCCCTATCTCTCTTTTATACCACTTTTCACCTATTTCCCTTCAAGTGGCTTTTAATTCATCTTTAATATTTTCTCATAAAATCACTTTATTAATTTAATGAACCTTTTTACTCCAAAAAGTGATTAATTCGCCTTTATGATTTCTACRACCACTGAAAGTCACTTTTCATCACCCCATCTTGTAGATATTTTTKCCTCGGTTCCAAYGAGCWATTACACTAAGGTATTTTTCCAAGAAACAAGCTCCAAATAGTACCTTTAGTGTAATTAATTAAAAATGCCCATTAATAACCTTTTTTTACGAAAATCGTCARAATGCAACGGAACCAACAACAAGTTGTGCATAAATGATCTTGATGATGAATAATAGTAAATAAACTAAGTTGGGCCCCATAAAACTCATCCAAACCCTCTGAKCTCACTGATGACATAGTATCACCCCTTTGACTTGACTGACTCAAGCATCCTGAAGTGACTCTAACCACATAATAAGGGAATCCAAAAATGGGGACATGACAYGATACCCCTCAAGGCATCCAATCTTTCTTCTAATCAATTTCTATTAATATTTTGTAAGTTTGCTTGTCCTTCGATTATAAAATGACAACAAACATTCTCTTATGAAGATTGCAACTTAAAGGCGACAGTTGTATAACCCACTAGCTCTGTCATCCCCCCTATGGGGAAAATGTCTCAATTTTGCATGTGTCTATTCTTGCTAACTTAAAGGATAATTTCAATCTAAAATGAACCCACAACACAACAAAACATTTACTTTATGTTTTAGATTAGTTAGCTTAGTTTCATTTTCCAGTTAATTCAAGTTATTTCAATTTTGCAAAGTAACTAACCTTCCCCGTCAAGGCCCTCTTATGCACTTGGCCTCGCAAGCATTGCTTGATCTTGGCATGATTCAAAAAGGGACTTGATTTGTGTGGATTAGTATAACTAGGGAAAACCTTTTTCCATTATTTCTCAATACGGGATCCATACCAACAAATTGCTTGTGAGTTTAGGGGGATACTTTGAGATTTGTTCCCTCCTCGTTGGAAGTCCTTGCAGTTTCGATTGTACCCATTTGAGGGATAATAGTTAAGAGGAAACATATAATAGATTAGATCTTTCATTTTCACGCTTACAATCTTCTGCAATCGTGAGTGCATTTTCACTATTGGTCCACCTCACTCAATTAACGTAAATCCAAGTGAAACCTCTTAACTTAATAACACTTACCGAGAACATTTCACAACACATTTATCTTGCAGCAATACATACTTTCTTTTTTGGCATTGGTCTACAGTATTTCCATTTTGCTTATTATAAGTTTCTTTCAAGTATTCTCATTTGCTTATTATCAGTTACCTTGAAGTATTTCATTTTCTTAATATCAATCACATAAGCAACCTTTTATTGTGTCATAATATGTTGCTATATTAGTTGTATTTGCTTTTGTTTCATTTAACTCCTAGAATTATCTTGTTCTTAGCTTTAACCAACCTTAGATTATTTTATTAGGGACTACCCCCCTTGGCTTCACTAGGAGTTAGCCTAGACGAAGGATTCAAGTATCAGGTGACAACACCTCGACTCGAGACTTGCCCCCAAGGCTACACCCAGTGGATTGAATATTTCTTCCACGTGATCCGAGTTGTGGATTAGGCGACAACACAACCCATCTCAAAGCTTGGAATATTTTTGGATCAAATTCGTGTGCCCGCTTCCAATTCTTTTCATTTACCTTGTGTTCATCAAGCTACATAAGCAACAAGAACTAAGCTAGCATAGTAAGTTGCACTTCCTCCTGTGTTTTCAATTGCCCACCATCAAGCTAGGGTACATTTCAAAGTAACATTCAATGTACAAACCCAATTAACTTCAACAACTAACTCCTCCATCTTTACGAGGAAATAATCAATATCCCCTATACCATCATACTTTGGTGAATATGTCAATTATGCTCTAATCCAACACAAAGACTTTACCACAACACAATGTCAAGAGCATAACTCATGGTTACATTCCTGCTAGCATTACATAGCTTGTTTAGAATCCATATCAGAAGAAAAAATACTACAATTTACGTCCCCATTTGGTGTTAGGTTAATATATTCTTCGTTCTTCCCAACAGTAAGACTATACAGTTGATCCACTATAGTGTCATCCAAGCCATCATCTATGTGTTCCATGAACCAAGCACCTTGAACAAGGTCACATTGGCCTCTTCAAAGTACATGCACCTTTGCTTGAGATTAATCATAGCATCATTCTCAACTGCCCACTCAATTCCTAATGTTGGGTTTAAGACTTAACAACAAATACACTCAAACACATATCAAGCAAGGGAAACCAAGAGTTTACATTGAAGAAATCCACAAAGGAGAAAATCTATTAAAGAATCCATTATTATGTGTGTTTCTATTGTACAATAGGACCCTTTATATAAATAGGTGACATAAAATGAGGTTAAAAAGTATGACAATTATCATATAGATAAAGATTGGATGTTGCTATTGAGGAATACAATTTGTGTACTAGAACACATGGCCTTGAGAAGACTGGCATTTTATGAAGCACATGATACTCCTAATTTCTGACACTTGAGATACCAAAGGACATATCAAAGTACGAAGCAAATGTAATATTGGTATGATTTGAAATCAAATACTTCTACCTATGTGGCCCTATGTTTGGAATGTCAACAAAGAAAAGTAGAACATCGACATCTAATAATAAAAAAAAAGAATTCATTGAGTATACCATCTTGGAAGTGGGAGAAAATATCTATGGATTTCATTTTGGGGTTGTCAAGTACCTCTAACGGTAATGACTCAATATTGGAGGTAGTTTATTAATTAATTAAGATAGCCCACTTCATCCTAGTCAAGATTACTCATCAAGAATGTGACATAGCTTGCATTTTCATCGGAGAAGTAGTGAGGTTGCATGGTGTACCGAAAGTAATTGTGATAGATTGTGACTCAAAGTTTATCTCCATGATCTGGAAGAGTTTGTTTCATGATTTATGCTCGAAGCCAAGTTTTATCACAACTTACCATCCAAAGGCAAATGATTAGACAAAAAGTGTCAATAGAATTCTAGAAGACATGCCGAGAATGTATGTGATGAATCAACCGAGAAGTCGAGAGGACTATCCACCCTTAGTGAAATTTACTAATTATAATGGATACCATCACTCCATCAAGAATAAACCATATGAGGCTTTATATGGATGGAAATGCGACTCCCCTATTAGTTGGGAAAACATGGAAGTACGATTGACTCAAGAGAAAGACACCTCATAAGAGATGGAAAATATAGTGAAATAATTTTAGTGAAATAATTTTAGCAAAATATAAAGACTACTTATAAATGACAAAAGAACTATGCAGATAAAAGGAGATCAAAATGAAGGTTTAAGGTCACAGAAAAGGTGTTTCTTAGAGTTAATCCAAAAAAGAGTTTTTGGTGCCTGGGGAAATGGAAGAAACTAGCACCAAGGCATTGTGGACCTTTTGAATCTTGACGTAAATGATTGTTGTTTCTTACAAAGTGGCCTTATCAGTGCATGTGAAAATTCATAATGTTTTCATGCATCTTTACTTGAGTAATCTGTGCCTAGCCCTAGTCATGTGTTGGGATTTAATGTTATATAGATGAAGGAAACCAAATAATTTATCAGTGAGACCCTAATGGTCATTGACAATAAGAAACAACATTGTTGTAACAGAGTAGTAAATTGGGTCAAGGTCCCATGGAAATACTACTTGGAAGATGATGGCACTTGGGAATCAAAATCATAAATGAAAAAACTTTATCCTAATTTATTTGATGATGACTTGGCTCTGAGGTTGTAGCCCTTATTAGTGGGGGAGGTTTACAACCCCTCGATGTTTCGCTTGATGTTTTTAGTTTGGGCTTAGGAGATGGTGTTTTGGACTCATCATCCCATCATTGTTTTTTCTATTGATGCTTGCTTACGATAGGCATATACATCTATGTGTTTGCTTGGATTGTGATGAGCATTGATATTTCCTTGTCGATGATTTACATAGCATACCTATTTTGACAATGGGTATGTAACTTTGATGATCTTTGAGGATGATTTAGCATGATTAGTCATTGTAACAATGTGCTCGATATTATATCACTTGATTGAACAACATGCATATTGATGTACCTCCATGTTATGATGTTTTTGATTTATGATGATGATGTGGCATTTACATTGGTATTATTGGAAGGAATAATTTGTTATAGGTTGAGACATTGAAGGAAATATGGGGAAACACACTTAAGGGAAATGGATCATGTCTCAATGAGGATGGCCACCATATCCTAGAGCTTGGGAATCCTTAGGGAAGGGGAAAAATTGAGAAAATGACCTTTAAAGTTAATTGGGGTAAAAGGGATGAGGGGGAAGAGTTGTAACTTACTTTACCTTATTCTTAGCATTTGTAATTTTACCTCAAGCCCAATTTCTCCCTTGTAACAAATTTCTAAAAGGTACCTCCCAACTTGTAGTGTTAACTGACCCTTTCCCAACTCAATAGCAACAAATGGTTGCATAAAATACTGCCCCTTCACAAGGGGGCAACATAGGTCATTCCCACCATGGGGATGCTTCCTCAAGTGTCACTTAGGTTTTTATGTGTGAAAAGACGGCTAGTCTAACAACTAGAGCTAAGACTTATGACACTCCTCCATGAAATCATGCCAATGGAGGTGTTACCGACAAGCCTTCCACTTTCACTCCTCCACCATCTTCCGCCCCTCTTTAGATCGGGAGGATTGTTGTTGACTAAGTTTTGTGCCCACCCAAGGGCACAATTCGAAAGTTGATTTTCAATCCAAGTGCCCATGCTACTCAAAGCTACAACATTGTTGAAGATTTGGTGCAAGCACCTTGTGCTATGTCGACAGTT